>CM038393.1:132625848-132763348 GCA_021498475.1 Saguinus midas | reverse complement strand
CCACCTGCCTGATGCATCTGCCCCACACCTGCATCCCCTGCAAACGGCCATGCCCCAGTTCTGGGAACCACCTGGCCTACTTGCTGCTCCAAGTAGGGCAGGAGCTGCTAGAGAGCAGGTGTGGGCTGAGCTGGGGGCTGTGTGGGAGTGTGTCTGTGTGTGCACGTGTGTGTGAGTGCATGTGTCTGTGTGAGCTTGAATGCCTGTGTTCAAGTGTCTCTGTGTGCAAGTGTTATGAGTACCTGTGTCTGCATGGGGGTACATCAGTGTGTGCCTTTCTCTGTGTGTGCTTGTATGAATGTGTGTCTGCACTGCTCTGTGTGCATGTATGTGTGTGCCTGTGTGAATGTATGTGCCTGTGTGTGCATGTATGTGTGCATGTATGTGTGTTTGCATGATTGTGTGTGCCTGTGTGTGCATGTGAATGTGCCTGTGTGTACATTACGTGTGCATGTCTGAGTGTGGATGTACATGTGTGCCTGTGTGTGTCTGTGTGTGCATGTATGAGTATGTGCCTGTGTGTGCATGTATGAATGTGTGCATGTATATGTGCATGTGTGTGCATGTATGTGTGTGGATGTATGTGTGCCTGAGTGTGCATGTATGTATGTGCATGTCTGTGTGCATGTCTGTGTGTCTGTGGGTGTATGAGTGTGTGCCTGTGTGAGTGCATGTATGTGTGTGCATATCTGTGAGTGTATCTGAGTGTGCATGTGCGAGTACCTATATGTGCAGGTATGTGTGCATGTGTGTGGATGTGTACCTGACTGCCTGTGTGTGTGCATGTCTATGTGTATGAGTGTGCACGTGTGTGAGTGTGCATGTGCCCGTGAATGTGCATGAATGTGTGTCTGAGTGCATGAGTGTATGCCTGTGTGTGTATGTGTGCGTGTGTATGTGTGTACATCTGTGTATGTGTGTGTGCATTTATGTGTGCCTCTGAGTGTGAGTGTGGATGTATGTGTGCCTGTGTGAGTGTGCATGTGTGTGTGCATGTTTGTGTATGGATGTGTGCCTGAGTGTGCATGTATGTGTACCTGTGAGGGTGCATGTCTGTGAATGAGTGTGCATGTATGAATGTGTTCTTGAGTGTGCATGTATGTATTCATGCCTGTGTGTGCATGTGTCTGAGTATGCATGTATGTGTGCCTATGTGTATGTATGTATGTGTGCCTGTGTGCGTGTGCATGTATGAGGGTGTGTGCGTGTGCATGTGTGTGTGCCTGTGTGCATATACGAGTGTGTGTCTGAGTGTGCACGTATGTGTGTGCACGAGTGTGTGCCTGTGAGTGTGCATGTATGAGGGTGTGTGCCTGTGTATGTACATGTATGAGTATGCATGTGCCTGTGTGTGCATGTATGAGGGTGTGTGGGCCTGTGTGTGAGTGCATGGCATGTGTGTGCTTGTGTGTGTGTGCACTATGAGTGTGCATGTGCCTCTGTGTGTATGTATGAGTGTGTGTGCCTCTGTGTGTGTGTGTATGTATGAGGGTGTGTGTGATGTGTGCATGTATGAATGTGTGCCTGTGTGTGAGCATGCATGTATAGTGTGTGCCTGTGTGTGCATGTATGAGTGTGCATGTGCCTGTGTGTATGTATGAGTGTGCATGTGCCTGTGTGTGTGTATGTATGAGGTGTGTGTGATGTGTGCATGTATGAATGTGTGCCTGTGTGTGTGTGCATGTGACTGTGTGAGTGTGCATGTATGAGGGTGCGTGTGTGCCTGCTTGCTCCCCGTGGGTCTCTAGGCCTTGGTTGGCCTCTCCTGGTGCCTCCTCGTCTGTCTCCTTTCATCAACATGACCTGGTGTCCCCCACCCAGCCCTGTGCGGCCTGCCAGAGCCCCCAGGTCCCTCCAGGTCCTGCAAAAGCCTTCTAAGGCACAGGGTGCAGATCAGCTGGAGGTGGGTGGGTGGGGCCAATGGCTCTTCCTCAGCAAGGGACAGTGTGTGCCCCTTGCTGAGCACTAAGGAGGGCCACAGGCCCTACGAGGTTCTCAGAGAGGCTCCTTCCTGCCTCTCCAGCTCCTGCTGGCCATAGGCATCCCTTGGCTGTGGCCGCAGAGCTCCAGTCCCTGCCTCCATCCCATTCAGGTGACTGTCTTCCCTGTGTCTGTGCCTCCTGTTCTGTCTCTCACATGGACACTTGCTGCTGGGTTCGGGGCCCACCCGATAGTCCAGGATCCAGACCCTGATTACATGTGCAGAGACCCTGTTCCCAAATAAGGACATACAGGTTCCGGGGTTGGGAGCGGACACGTCTGGCTGGGGGCCACGCTCCGCCCCCTGCATGTAAGCTCTCCTGATTGGCTGGGGGCCACGCTCCGCCCCCTGCATGTAAGCTCTCCTGAATTCTCAGATGTTCTCAAGATGCAGGGTGTGTCCCCAGAAAGATCAGACAGGCCGAGCGGGGACGGCTGTGAATCAGAGAAAGGTCTGAGGGTCGAGCGTGGGGCCACCTGCAACACATCCTGGGTGGGCCCGGCCGGCTTGTGTCGCTGACATGAGGACAGTGTGAGAACCTGTCGTGGCAAATTCAGCTCTTGGCCAGGAGTCGCCACTGTGGTCTCTGGGCTAAATCCTGCGGGAAGCTGTTTTTGTAAATACAGTTTGACTGCTCCCGGCCATTCCCGCACACGTCATCTGCGGCTGTTTTCCAGCTAACTGAGACTAAGCCCCGAAAAGCCGAAAAGGTGATGTCGGACTCTTCACAGGCAAGCCCGTGACCCCAGTCCTGACTGGATTACTGGGAATGTAGCTTGTTGAACAGAGGAGCTGCAGGCGGGGGCAACACAGGGACTGGGTGCCAATGGGTGGAAGAGCAGCCGCAGAGCTGTGACGGCGAGTTCCAGCTACGCAGCTGTGTTGGAGTTCCCTTTCTGGGCCGGCGTCTTGCTTCCTGTCTTGAAATTTCCAGAGGGGGCCGGGACATGGTCTGGAAAGCCTTGGCTGGGCAGGGGAGCCCTGTGGGCGCGGGGCGAGGGGCTGCTTTCTCGAATTGGGAATGCCCAGCATTTTCCTAGCTGTAAGCCTGTCAGTCACCGCGGACAGAGTCGCCGATGGGAAACAAAGTCCCTGGCCCTGAGCCCACACCGCGCCTGGCTTTTGTGAATAAAGTTTCACTCTCCTGCAGCTGCACCCATGGGTGCTCACACGGTCTGAGGCTGCTTTCACACAGCCAGGGTGGTGACATCAAGTAGTGGCCACAGAGCCTGTGTGGTCCCAAGAGCGGCACTGCCTGTCCTCTGGCCCCTTGCAGAGGGAGCGTGCTGACTGCTGGCCCTGAGGTCACACAGGCCCCCCCGGCTCCGCGGGCTGCCGCCCTGTGGCCTGGGGGTGGGCATGGCGCAGGAGGGAGGCTGAGCACCGTGTCTGCTCCGGACTCCACTGCGAAAGGGAGTGTCTAAGTCAAGTTCATTTGGGATTTTGGTTCCCACTCGGGTTTTTCAGAGCGTCAGATGGACATGTTATTCTGCAATCCTCTTTGGGGACATTCTCCCCCATCCCCTCCTGTGTGTGCAAAGGGATTTGGGGTGTTTGCATGAAGTCCCAGAACCTACTCCTCACTGAAGCCGGGTACCCAGCGGCCGGGCCTAGGTGGGAGGCGGCCTGGCCGTCAAGCCTGGACTCGTGCCGGGAGGGCTGGGAGTCTTCCTGCGCCGTCCTCTCCACTCTCTGGGGCAGCGCTGCTGCACCTGCCGTTCACAGGCGTGTCCCAGGCCCAGGTGCTTCTCCGAAGGCCACACAGGGGCTGTGCTGTGATGGGTTTGAGTTGCACCCGGCAGAGTGGATGGTACCCACTGGTTGCTTGTAGTGACAGTGACATCGTAAAATGGGAATGTGGGGGTGGGGACGGGGACCCGAGTGACCCTGGAGGGTCCAGGAGGCAGAACACAGGCAGGTCCCCAGCAGCTGAGGAAGACACCAGGGCCTGCCATGCTGGGCAGTGATGGGTGAATGGGGGTGGGACCCAAGGCCCCTCAACCTCCCCACTTTCTGGGGCTGAAGCTCAGCCACACCCTGGAACTAAAGGAACCAGGAGGGGCAGTGGGTCCAGAGGTGGCAGGGAGCTGGCACAGGTGCGACTGGCAGGGTGGCAGGGACAGGGTGGGAGGCCACAGCCATGGGGTAGGTCCCACACTAGGCCTCGGAGCCCCTGGCCACAGCTCCTGCAGCCCTCAGTGTGGCCCAGGGACTGTAGGACCTGAGGCAGGGCGAATCTGCTGGCGAGGGTCCAGAACCCAGTCATGGGAGCCAGCATTGGGGGCCGGGTGTAGCCACAAATGTCTGGGACTATTTCTGCCCCGGCGGCCTGTGGGTCTCACAGTGGGAGGGGATCACCCCATTTTGTATGCCAGGAGATGAGGCCTGGGCATGGCTGGGGGAGGGCATCGCCCTGTTTTGTATGCCAGGAGATGAGGCCTAGGCATGACTGAGCGGCTTGCTTAGGGTCATGCCCCCAGCCTGAGTCTCTGCACTGTCACGGCCTCCCTGCGGATGCCGAGGACGCGGGCGGGCGGTGCTGGCTGGCATCCCTGATGGCCGCGCTCCCTGCAGACTGCCTGCTCATGCTGGCCTACAAGGACAAGTCGGAGCGCGCCAAGGGCCTGCGGGAGCGAAGCAGCCTGACGCTGGAGGACATCTGCGGGCTGGAGCCCGGCCTGCCCTACGAGGGCCTGGCCCACACGCTGGCCATCGTCTGCCTGTCCCAGGCCGTCATGCTGGGCTTCGACAGCCACGAGGCCATGTGTGCGTGGGACGCCCGGATCCGATATGCGCTCGGCGAGGGTGAGTGATGGGGCCAGGGCCGGGTTGCTGGGGAAGGGGGGCTTCCTGCTCTAGCCTGGGGCCCCTCACCAACGTGGGCCACAGAAGTGGAAGCAGCTCTAGGGACCGGTGCAGGAGGATGGGACCTTCATGGACGCCTTAGGGTGGGCTGAGCTCTAGCCTGGGGGTGCCCACGAGGGTTTGGGAGGGGAGTCTGCTGGGCTGTGGTGTCTTCAGAGCTCACTGGCCTGACCTTTAGTTACCACTGGAGCATGTAACCTGGGCTGGTGGCCTCTGGAGACATGTGGCTTCCCAAAGCCCTGCCCTTTGCTTCCCACACTGGACAGTGGAGCCCAGAGCCTGGGTAGGAAGGAGAGCCCCAGGCTGGGCCATCCCACCTCAGGTTCCCTCACATAAGAGCAGAGGCAGGGGAGGGGCTGGAGGGGAGGGAGAGAGGGGGCAGGGAGTGCTGTGGGGGGAGCTGGCTCTGGAAGAGCTGAAACCTTAGTCCCAGCCCTGCAGGGGCTTCAGATGGGTTCGTGGGGGCCTCTGGGGCTGAGCTGCCCTGGGGCTGTGAGCAGAGGTGGGTGGTGCTGGGCCCCTGGGCACTCAGTGGCAGAGCAAGCATAACCCTGTGTCTCCTAAGAGACCAAAATCAATGCCAAACACCAAGCGGAGTCCTGACCCTACACTGAGGCGTCCGCACCATGATCCCGGCAGCGCCACTGCCTCACTTTAAACGCCGCCATTTTAGGCCAGGTGCTGTGGCTCGCACCTGTAATCCTAGCACTTTGGGAGGCTGAGGTGGGTGGATCACCTGAGTCCAGCAGATAGATACCAGCCTGGGCAAGGTGGAGAAACCCTGTCTCGACTAAAAATACAAAAATAATGGCTGGGCGTGGTGGCTGATGCCTGCAACCCCAGCACTTTGGGAGGTCAAGGCAGGCAAGTCTCCTGAGGTTAGGAGTTCAAGACCAGCCTGACCAACATGGCGAAATCCCATCTCTATTAAAAATACAAAAATGATGCCTGGGCATGATGGCAGGGGCCTGTAATCCCAGCTACGTGGGAGGCTGAAGCAGGAGAATTGCTTGAACCTGGGAGGTGGAGGTTGCAGTGAGCCGAGATCACCATGTCATTACACTCCAGCCTGGGTGACAGAGCGAGACTCCATCTCAAGAGAAAAGTGAAAAAGCGCTGAGAGATGGAGGCTGCAGTGACCTGAGGTTGCGCCACTGCCCTCCAGCCTGGGCGACGGGGTGAGACCGTGTCTCAAAAAAACCAACAGAAAAACTTGCTGTTTGAACAGTATGGTCTCTGCATGACTCTACTTTGTAAACTCTTGATTAAAGACCGGGGCCCTTGACAGCTGAGGTCTCTGGCCTTGGAGGTGAGTGCCTCCCCAGACTTGGCCCAGGGCAGCAGCCTCCTGCCCCACTGAGGGAAGAGAAGCGGGGGGCTTAGTGGGAGAAGGTGCAGCTGGCGGGCTCTGCAGGAGGGTACAGGGGAAGGAGATGTTAGGAGGGAAGAACTGTGCCTTTCCAGAAAGTTTTCTTGGAGTTCCTTCCACTCCAGCCTGACTGAGCGGCATGGCTCTGCTTCCTTCCCCTGCTAGGGCAGGGCTGTGGCACAGCTTAATCTTCATCGAACTCGGCCTGACAAGGAGATGCCCAAGGCTGCAGCGGAGGAGGCAGAGGAGGAGGCTTGGGATGGGAACGGGTTCCTTTGCTCTGGAGGTTGAGATGGAGCCGGTGGGGCCCCTGGTGGGGAGGCTGCTGTCGGCCTGGGTGCTGACCTGGGAGAGAGGCAAGGTGGGGATGCGCTCGGGACCACTGTCCTCTCCGGGGCTTTCAGGGGCTGGGCAGAGGCAGTGGGCAGGACCATGGGGGTGTCCAGGGACCGGGCAAACAGCCGCCTGGATGGAGAGAGGACCCGCAGTGTTTGAGGGTCCCATGGCCAGGCTGAGGTTGCGATGCAGACCCCATACTCTCCACATCCTAACTGGAGGCTGCGGCTGCCTAAGCCTCGGTTTCCCCTTCTGTGACAGGGCCATGCAGCTGCCCCAGACAGAGGGAGGAATCCTGGGGAGGAGGTGCCATGAGCAAGAACCCAGCCAGGGCACTCACCAGCCCTGCCCTCACCGGCACCTCCCAGGCTGGTTTGGGGGAGGGAGGTGGAGGTCCAGGGTCAGGCCCCTCTGCAGGCCCCTCTGGGACTTGCTTGTTCCTGAACAAAGATAGTTCCTGGGAGGATGGGATGGGGAGGAGGCCAGTGCAGTCCCCCAGGCCAGGGCAGTCCCCCAGGCCGGTGCAGTCCCCCAGGCCGGTGCAGCCCCCAGGCCAGTGCAGCCCCCAGGCCAGGGCAGCTGTGATGAGTGCCATTTGCTCATCCTGCCCTCACTGGCTCCGGGCTCACCCCTGGGTGGCTGCCCCTGCCTGACCCTGGTCCCCCGCCTACCCTCATTTGGCCCCTGCACCTGCCCACCCCCGTCTGGGCCCTGCCTCCTCTGTGATGCCCTCTCGCCCCGCCCGCCCACAGTGCACAGGTTCCATGTGACAGTGGCTCCAGGCACCAAGCTGGAGAGTGGCCCAGCCACCCTGCACCTCTGCAATGACATCCTCGTCTTGGCCAGGGACATCCCGCCAGCTGTCTCGGGGCAGTGGAAGCTGTCTGACCTCCGGCGCTATGGGGCAGTGCCAAATGGATTCATCTTTGAAGGCGGGCAAGTCTCCTGAGGTTAGGAGTTCAAGACCAGCCTGACCAACATGGCGAAATCCCATCTCTATTAAAAATACAAAATGATGCCTGGGCATGATGGCAGGGGCCTGTAATCCCAGCTACGTGGGAGGCTGAAGCAGGAGAATTGCTTGAACCTGGGAGGTGGAGGTTGCAGTGAGCCGAGATCACCATGTCATTACACTCCAGCCTGGGTGACAGAGCGAGACTCCATCTCAAGAGAAAAGTGAAAAAGCTGAGAGATGGAGGCTGCAGTGACCTGAGTTGCGCCACTGCCCTCCAGCCTGGGCGACGGGGTGAGACCGTGTCTCAAAAAAACCAACAGAAAAACTTGCTGTTTGAACAGTATGGTCTCTGCATGACTCTACTTTGTAAACTCTTGATTAAAAGACCGGGGCCCTTGACAGCTGAGGTCTCTGGCCTTGGAGGTGAGTGCCCCTCCCCCAGACTTGGCCCAGGGCAGCAGCCCCTCCTGCCCCACTGAGGGAAGAGAAGCGGGGGGCTTAGTGGGAGAAGGTGCAGCTGGCGGGCTCTGCAGGAGGGTACAGGGAAGGAGATGTTAGGAGGGAAGAACTGTGCCTTTCCAGAAAGTTTTCTTGGAGTTCCTTCCACTCCAGCCTGACTGAGCGGCATGGCTCTGCTTCCTTCCCCTGCTAGGGCAGGGCTGTGGCACAGCTTAATCTTCATCGAACTCGGCCTGACAAGGAGATGCCCAAGGCTGCAGCGGAGGAGGCAGAGGAGGAGGCTTGGGATGGGAACGGGGTTCCTTTTGCTCTGGAGGTTGAGATGGAGCCGGTGGGGCCCCTGGTGGGGAGGCTGCTGTCGGCCTGGGTGCTGACCTGGGAGAGAGGCAAGGTGGGGATGCGCTCGGGACCACTGTCCTCTCCGGGGCTTTCAGGGGCTGGGCAGAGGCAGTGGGCAGGACCATGGGGGTGTCCAGGGACCGGGCAAACAGCCGCCTGGATGGAGAGAGGACCCGCAGTGTTTGAGGGTCCCATGGCCAGGCTGAGGTTGCGATGCAGACCCCATACTCCACATCCTAACTGGAGGCTGCGGCTGCCTAAGCCTCGGTTTCCTTCTGTGACAGGGCCATGCAGCTGCCCCAGACAGAGGGAGGAATCCTGGGGAGGAGGTGCCATGAGCAAGAACCCAGCCAGGGCACTCACCAGCCCTGCCCTCACCGGCACCTCCCAGGCTGGTTTGGGGGAGGGAGGTGGAGGTCCAGGGTCAGGCCCCTCTGCAGGCCCCTCTGGGACTTGCTTGTTCCTGAACAAAGATAGTTCCTGGGAGGATGGGATGGGGAGGAGGCCAGTGCAGTCCCCCAGGCCAGGGCAGTCCCCAGGCCGGTGCAGTCCCCAGGCGGTGCAGCCCCAGGCCAGTGCAGCCCCCAGGCCAGGGCAGCTGTGATGAGTGCCATTTGCTCATCCTGCCCTCACTGGCTCCGGGCTCACCCCTGGGTGGCTGCCCCTGCCTGACCCTGGTCCCCCGCCTACCCTCATTTGGCCCCTGCACCTGCCCACCCCCGTCTGGGCCCTGCCTCCTCTGTGATGCCCTCTCGCCCCGCCCGCCCACAGTGCACAGGTTCCATGTGACAGTGGCTCCAGGCACCAAGCTGGAGAGTGGCCCAGCCACCCTGCACCTCTGCAATGACATCCTCGTCTTGGCCAGGGACATCCCGCCAGCTGTCTCGGGGCAGTGGAAGCTGTCTGACCTCCGGCGCTATGGGGCAGTGCCAAATGGATTCATCTTTGAAGGCGGGACCAGGTGTGGGTACTGTAAGTACGGGTGCATGGGGCCACTGGGCAGCGGCGGCTCGGGCACTCCCCACTTGCCCTGAGAGCTGCTGGCATCCGGCTGGCAGACCCCAGGTGCAGGCTGGCCTGCTGGCATTTTCAGAACGCCCCGGCAGGGGAACAGCGTCTTCCCACACTTGGTGTCCGAGGTCCTCTGCCCCAGGAACCTCAGTGTGGAGCGTTGAGTCTGGGCCTCTGCTCTTCCTCACTGGAGGGAGAAGGCTGCGGGAGCGGGAGGAGCCTGCGGTCACAGAGCCTCAGGGCCGCTCTTGGCCAGATCTCATGGAAAGCAAAAAACAAAGAATAAATGCATTTAGCGCGGCGTGTGAGCTCCCTCGTGAGCGCCCACGGAGACGTGTCCCTGGACCAAGAATTCCTTGTGGGCCTGCCAGCCACGTGTCCTGTGGGCGGCCCAGAGCTGCCCTCAGGTCCCCAGTGAGGTGGCCAGGCCATGGGTGGGGATGGCCTGAATCCTTTGCGTGTGTGACGGCCTGACAGTCGCCCTCCCAGCCCACCGCGGCCAGGGGAGTGAGGGAAATGGGAGCAGGAAGGCCCCTGGCCACCTCCAGAGCGCTGCGGGAGCCGGGGTGTTCCAGCGACCGCTCCCACTTTCTCCCATGTCGGGTGCAGACACACCAGACCGGCCTGTGGACCTGCAGTCCCCTCGGAGGGCGTGGCGCCTCCTCTCTTCTCTCTGGAGGGGCAGCTGCTCATCTGCTGGGCTGGAGAGGGGAGGGGGCCTCCTGGGGGCCTGGCGTGGGGCCGAGAGGGCCGAGGGACTGCATGAGGCTCTGGGGGCGCCGGGATGTGTCTGGCTAGAGCAAACACAGGCAAGGACACGGCCATGCCCACCTGTGCCCTCGTCCTGCAAAGGCCAGCTGGGGAGCAGACACAACCCCACCTGGGAGCTGCGTTCTGCCACCTTCTGCGCTGGGCCCTGGGGACAAATCTAGTGGGTCTTGCTGCAGGAGCCAGCCCTGTCGGGGCCTTTGAGGAGGTGATGTCTGACCCTGAAGGGGGGCAGGGCGTCCGGCGCAGGCTCCACTGAGGCAGACGGTGCACAGCCAGCTGCAGGGGGCTCTCGGGGTGGAGCTGGCCTGGAGGCTCGGTCCCTGGGGCTGGCAGGGCCACAGCCAGAGTCCAAAGGGCCTAGACCCCTCCGGGGTTTGTGAGCCACTGTGGATGGGCAGGGCTGCTGCCCATGCCAGCTGTGGGCTGGTTTGGAGGGGGTGGTTCCCGGGAGAGTGACACCTGTCGGGGTCCCATCTGCTGGACGGGTCCCCGGGCCGGAGGCTCAGCACGGGGGCTTCGGGAGTGAAGCCTGGGGTGGCTGTCCTCTGTTGCAGGGGAAGCTGCAGTCTGCAGTCCCGGCACGGGCAACCTGTCTCGTCTGTGGTGTGCTAGGTTTGGGGGTCCCTGCAGGATGGGGACCCATACCCTCCTCTCTGTCTGTGGAACTCCTTGGCAAGGGCGGGTAGCTGGCTGGGGTGGCGCTGTGAGCTCACCCTCTAAGCCGGGGCAGGGCAGGAGGACCCGTTTCCTTGGAAACCTGTTTATTTTGTCTGGGCCGTAATGGAATGGAGTTACGGATGTTTTTCCACGGAGGCCTTGGAGGTTCACGTGTCTGCCGGACTGTGGGTGGCTCCTCTGCCACGTAAACAATCCAGCGCCTGCAGCTGCGCTTTTCCCCAGGGCGAGGCTGCTGTGATGTCTTCCTGAGCTGCCCGAAAGCCAGGGTGGGCTCTCATCGGGCATCTGCTGCCTCTCCAGGGCAAGCTGTTGAGCAGCCCCCTCCGCAAACCCACAAACTGGGCTGGCCCCGCAGGACCCGAAAATCCACAAACTGGATTGTCCCCACAGAACCTGAAAATGGGGGCTAGCCCTGCGGAACCCGCCTCTGCAGCTCAGTGCCGACTGTTCTCGTCCCCTGCGGGACCCTGAGAGAGGAAGGGCTCTGGGAATTTTGTTACCGACGGCCATACACCCCGTAGGGCAGGTGGGCTCTGGAGGCCAGGCTGGAAGGCTTGCCCCAGCTGCCCATCCCTTCCCCCGCAGGCCCTTCGGGGCTGCGCCCTCCTGGAGACAGGCGTGGCCCCCACCCTGGCTGGTTTAAGCTGGATCTTAGGCTCGGCCAAGCGATGGTGTTCTTGACACAGCCCTGACTGCAGGCTGTGTGGCGGGAGGGACCAGGTGTCTGTGGCACGTGTGGGCAGCCTGGGGCTTCCTGTGGGAGGGAGCGGCAGCTCGGGTGGTCCAGGGGCAGCAGCATCAGCTTCCTGGGGCTTCTGGACCCCCAGGAGAGGGCTGAGGGTCCAGAGTGGATTCCTTCCACAGCCCAGAGGCTGGGGTCTGCAGGGTCTCCTTCCAAAAGCTCTTGAGGAGGACCTAGGGGAGGGTCCTTCCTGCCCCTTCCAGCCACTGGTGGCCCCGGCGGCCTCGGGTCTCAGCTGCGCTCTCGGCTCTGCGCCTGCTGGCTCCTGCCTGTGCCTCCTCTTCCGTCTCTTGCAGTCCCTGGACTTAGGGCCCACCTGGATGACCCAAGATGACCTCACCAGAGAGCCTCAATGCCATCGCAGAGACCCCCATTCACAGGTCCTGGAATGAAAACACATTTCCTAGGCCACCATTTGGCCCACAACTAGGGCCACCAGGGTGGAGAAAGATCCAGAATCTGGATCCCAGTGGGTCTGTGGGCCTCGTCATTTTCCGTCTGGAGGTTGCAGCAGGGCTGGAGTTGTGGGAAGGACCTGGAAGGTCCTGGGTGTAGGAAATTTACACTCCCTCCTTCCCCAGGGACAGGTCCTAACCTGGCCCCTGGTCCTCAGAACCACCTCAGTTGGCCCCACCACAGCCAGCTCTGCAGATAGCAGAGAGGGCCACCCTGGCCCAAGGCGAAGCTTCACTCACCCTGAGACGCTGGGCATGGCTGCGCATCCCCAGTGCCCTGGTGGGGGCCGGGTGGAGACAGGCCTGGCTGGGCGTGGCCCTGAGGGTGGGGGGCTCTCTGTGGACTGCTGCCCTGTTCAGAATGGGACAGGAGGTGGCTTAGTGACAGTGACCCTGGGTCCCCAGTGTGGCCCAATTCTCTGGGTCTCTGTTGGTCACAGGCCCATAGTGTGGACTATGGGAGATTGACCTGAGTGCACCTGGCACATGGCAGGCAACGGTCTGTGGCCAGCTCGGGGCTGCGAACTCCAGCCTCACACACTGGCGAGTGACTGGGCCCTGCCGCAGGGACCTGCTGGTGCATGGTGGAGAGCAAAGGAGAGAGGGCACTCACCTTGGACAGGCTCAGCCTGCAGCACGGAGGAGGGGCCGGAGAGGCTGAGGGTCCAGAGTGGATTCCTTCCACAGCCCAGAGGCTGGGGTCTGCAGGTCTCCTTCCAAAAGCTCTTGAGGAGGACCTAGGGAGGGTCCTTCCTGCCCTTCCAGCCACTGGTGGCCCCGGCCTCGGGTCTCAGCTGCTCTCGGCTCTGCGCCTGCTGGCTCCTGCCTGTGCCTCCTCTTCCGTCTCTTGCAGTCCCTGGACTTAGGGCCCACCTGGATGACCCAAGATGACCTCACCAGAGAGCCTCAATGCCATCAGAGACCCCCATTCACAGGTCCTGGAATGAAAACACATTTCCTAGGCCACCATTTGGCCCACAACTAGGGCCACCAGGGTGGAGAAAGATCCAGAATCTGGATCCCAGTGGGTCTGTGGGCCTCGTCATTTTCCGTCTGGAGGTTGCAGCAGGGCTGGAGTTGTGGGAAGGACCTGGAAGGTCCTGGGTGTGAAATTTACACTCCCTCCTTCCCCAGGGACAGGTCCTAACCTGGCCCCTGGTCCTCAGAACCACCTCAGTTGGCCCCACCACAGCCAGCTCTGCAGATAGCAGAGAGGGCCACCCTGGCCCAAGGCGAAGCTTCACTCACCCTGAGACGCTGGGCATGGCTGCGCATCCCCAGTGCCCTGGTGGGGGCCGGGTGGAGACAGGCCTGGCTGGGCGTGGCCCTGAGGGTGGGGGGCTCTCTGTGGACTGCTGCCCTGTTCAGAATGGGACAGGAGGTGGCTTAGTGACAGTGACCCTGGGTCCCCAGTGTGGCCCAATTCTCTGGGTCTCTGTTGGTCACAGGCCCATAGTGTGGACTATGGGAGATTGACCTGAGTGCACCTGGCACATGGCAGGCAACGGTCTGTGGCCAGCTCGGGGCTGCGAACTCCAGCCTCACACACTGGCGAGTGACTGGGCCCTGCCCGCAGGGACCTGCTGGTGCATGGTGGAGAGCAAAGGAGAGAGGGGCACTCACCTTGGACAGGCTCAGCCTGCAGCACGGAGGAGGGGGCCGGAGAGGCTGAGCCCATGCAGAGTCCAGGAAGGGAAGGCTTTGGAGGCGCAGGGTACACTTGAGCTGGGCCTGGAGGGCGAATGGAAGCTTCTGGAGTGTCCCTTTTCCCCCTTACCTGTTCTCTCCAGCTGCTTCCAGTCCGGGGACCACATCTGCCTCTTCACCCAGCCTCTGGGGGCCACAGGGAGCGTTTTAAAACCATTTTGACTTTTAAAAATGAGTAAAGGATGTGTCTGTGTGTGGCAGCTCACACCTGTAATCCCAGCACTTAGGGAGGCTGAGGCGGGCGAGTCAGCTGAGGTCAGGAGTTCAAGACCAGCCTGGCCAACATGGTGAAATCCCGTCTCTGCTGAAAATACAAAAATTAGCCTGGTGTGGTGGCGCACACCTATGATCCCAGCAACTCCAGAGGCTGAGGTGGGACAATCGCTTAAACCTGGGAGTCAGAGGTGGCAGTGAGCCGAGAACCCGTCATTGCACACCAGCTGGGGCAACGGAGCCAGACTCCATCTCAAAAAAAAAAAAAAAAGTAAAGAATGAAAACCGCAAGTAGGAGGCTCTTGCTGCGTCTGCCCAGCTCTGGAGCGCCCCCTGCCGGCCGCCATTGGCCACTGCACCCTGGACCGTGCTGGCGGCAGCCCCGGCTCAGGTCCCTGAGCTGGGACAGCAGGGAGGGCCGTCCCTGGGTTCTCCTGGCGAGCGCTGGGCCTAGGGATCAGATGGCCAGGCCTCAGAGCCCGCATGAGTCGGAATGAGGCATTTTCAGTCCTTGGAGGGTGTGGGGGAACCAGGAGGGGCGCAGACCCCAGGCTGGAGCGGAGGGAAGCTCTCGATGAGTGAGCCTCATGCAGTTTCTGCAGGTGAATAGGAGTTAGCTCAGCTCAAGACATGTTTGAGCACGAATGGTGCCCGAAAGGCATGTGTGGGAACCTGTTGAGTGGGGATGGGAGGCATGGCGGGGGAGGAGGAGGAGGCAGGGCTGGGTTGCAAAGAGTTGGCTAATTGGACCGCCACTGTCTGGAAGTAGCAGGGAGCCATTGAAGGTGTCTGAGCAGGGGAGTTTCATATGCTAATGTCGACCCCACGGTGCAGTTTGGCGTGGAGGAATAGGCTGACAGGGGCCAGAGAAGGTTCTGGTTGTGGTCCAGACGGCAGAGGGTGAGGCTGACCCCAGGCAGCAGCTGCCCGGTTGGTGGGCTGGGGGGACGACGCTGTGGATTCCAGGAATGTTAACCAGGTGGTGATTGACGAGGGAGGCAGGGCGGCCCAGGAGGAGTGCCTTCTAGAGCTGTGCCCTGGGTGTGGGCGGCTGTGGCCAGCGTCCAGCACACAGGCCCTGCCTTGGTGGCGAGGAGGGCACCCAGGAACGGCGTCCTGGCCCTGCAGGTCTCCAGGAGCAGACCCTACGTTTCATCTGCTTTGTTGACTCAAGTCTCCTCTGGGTCTAGGGCCACTTATCACATTTCCAAGAGGTCTGTCGTTTATTTCCTGCCCCTGCCTGGAAGTTTCCACCAGGCCGAGTTCCTCTGTGGCCCACTTAATGGGGGCCCAGGCTGGCCCTGGCAGCTCCTGGGAGCCGGCCTTTCAGGGATCCCTTGTGGGTCTCAGTGCTCAGCTGTCTTAGTGCATTGCCCTGGCCCCTGCCATGAGGTGTCCTGCTATCCCCATTTTACAGGGGAGGAAACTTAGGCATGAAGCCATCTGCCTGCCCTGCCGTTCCTGAGGCCAGTGCTCCGTGGCTGTGGCGTGGCCCAGCCATGGCCACTCCTGCACGATGCACTGCCTGAGGCTGAACCTGGGGTCCGAGGGAGGGGTCCCGGATGCTGCTTCCTTCCTCCCTCGTGTCACCAGAGGCCAGGCCTTCTACCTGCAGCTGCTGTTGGCAGGGCCAGCAGCAGGGCGGTGTCCAGCTCGGGGCTGCGAACTCCAGCCTCACACACTGGCGAGTGACTGGGCCCTGCCCGCAGGGACCTGCTGGTGCAT
This sequence comes from Saguinus midas, assembly GCA_021498475.1. Classification (NCBI taxonomy): domain Eukaryota; kingdom Metazoa; phylum Chordata; class Mammalia; order Primates; family Cebidae; genus Saguinus; species Saguinus midas. Next base: position 132,747,742 of record CM038393.1, on the reverse strand, counting down.
GGTGGAGAGCAAAGGAGAGGGGCACTCACCTTGGACAGGCTCAGCCTGCAGCACGGAGGAGGGGCCGGAGAGGCTGAGCCCATGCAGAGTCCAGGAAGGGAAGGCTTTGGAGGCGCAGGGTACACTTGAGCTGGGCCTGGAGGCGAATGGAAGCTTCTGGGTGTCCCTTTTCCCCTTACCTGTTCTCTCCAGCTGCTTCCAGTCCGGGGACCACATCTGCCTCTTCACCCAGCCTCTGGGGCCACAGGGAGCGTTTTAAAACCATTTTGACTTTTAAAAATGAGTAAAGGATGTGTCTGTGTGTGGCAGCTCACACCTGTAATCCCAGCACTTAGGGAGGCTGAGGCGGGCGAGTCAGCTGAGGTCAGGAGTTCAAGACCAGCCTGGCCAACATGGTGAAATCCGTCTCTGCTGAAAATACAAAAATTAGCCTGGTGTGGTGGCGCACACCTATGATCCCAGCAACTCCAGAGGCTGAGGTGGGACAATCGCTTAAACCTGGGAGTCAGAGGTGGCAGTGAGCCGAGAACCCGTCATTGCACACCAGCTGGGGCAACGGAGCCAGACTCCATCTCAAAAAAAAAAAAGTAAAGAATGAAAACCGCAAGTAGGAGGCTCTTGCTGCGTCTGCCCAGCTCTGGAGCGCCCCCTGCCGGCCGCCATTGGCCACTGCACCCTGGACCGTGCTGGCGGCAGCCCCGGCTCAGGTCCCTGAGCTGGGACAGCAGGGAGGGCCGTCCCTGGGTTCTCCTGGCGAGCGCTGGGCCTAGGGATCAGATGGCCAGGCCTCAGAGCCCGCATGAGTCGGAATGAGGCATTTTCAGTCCTTGGAGGGTGTGGGGAACCAGGAGGCGCAGACCCCAGGCTGGAGCGGAGGAAGCTCTCGATGAGTGAGCCTCATGCAGTTTCTGCAGGTGAATAGGAGTTAGCTCAGCTCAAGACATGTTTGAGCACGAATGGTGCCCGAAAGGCATGTGTGGGAACCTGTTGAGTGGGGATGGGAGGCATGGCGGGGGAGGAGGAGGAGGCAGGGCTGGGTTGCAAAGAGTTGGCTAATTGGACCGCCACTGTCTGGAAGTAGCAGGAGCCATTGAAGGTGTCTGAGCAGGGAGTTTCATATGCTAATGTCGACCCCACGGTGCAGTTTGGCGTGGAGGAATAGGCTGACAGGGGCCAGAGAAGGTTCTGGTTGTGGTCCAGGCGGCAGAGGGTGAGGCTGACCCCAGGCAGCAGCTGCCCGGTTGGTGGGCTGGGGGGACGACGCTGTGGATTCCAGGAATGTTAACCAGGTGGTGATTGACGAGGGAGGCAGGGCGGCCCAGGAGGAGTGCCTTCTAGAGCTGTGCCCCTGGGTGTGGGGCGGCTGTGGCCAGCGTCCAGCACACAGGCCCTGCCTTGGTGGCGAGGGGAGGGGCACCCAGGAACGGCGTCCTGGCCCTGCAGGTCTCCAGGAGCAGACCCTACGTTTCATCTGCTTTGTTGACTCAAGTCTCCTCTGGGTCTAGGGCCACTTATCACATTTCCAAGAGGTCTGTCGTTTATTTCCTGCCCCTGCCTGGAAGTTTCCACCAGGCCGAGTTCCTCTGTGGCCCACTTAATGGGGGCCCAGGCTGGCCCTGGCAGCTCCTGGGAGCCGGCCTTTCAGGGATCCCTTGTGGGTCTCAGTGCTCAGCTGTCTTAGTGCATTGCCCTGGCCCCTGCCATGAGGTGTCCTGCTATCCCCATTTTACAGGGGAGGAAACTTAGGCATGAAGCCATCTGCCTGCCCTGCCGTTCCTGAGGCCAGTGCTCCGTGGCTGTGACGTGGCCCAGCCATGGCCACTCCTGCACGATGCACTGCCTGAGGCTGAACCTGGGGTCCGAGGGAGGGGGTCCCGGATGCTGCTTCCTTCCTCCCTCGTGTCACCAGAGGCCAGGCCTTCTACCTGCAGCTGCTGTTGGCAGGGCCAGCAGCAGGGCGGTGTCCAGGGGCAGGAGCAGCTGCAATGCTCCACACTGGCTGGCCGTGGGCAGCCCTGCCACACCTCTTCCTGGGGCATGTTCACTCGAGTCTGTGTCCTGGGCAGAAAAGCAGCCCAGGGCTGCGTGGCCTCAGGAACGTGGGACCAGCCCCACAGGGAGCCTCATCCCATACCTCCAGACACGAGGATGTGAGTTCCTGGACCTGAGTCTGAGTGCCGGGATTTCCAGGGCACTGCAGGGCTGACCTGCGTCTTTCGCATCCCTGGCTAGGGCTCACAACTCCCTGAGCTCTGTTTCTTCATCTGCATGGTGGGGACCCTGAGTCCCTTCTATAGGATGCTGGGGGAACTGCTGTGTGTACCAAAAGTGGCCAGGCTCCCGGCCTCATCCCCACTGTCCCCACAAGGCTCCCTGGGCAGGACTGACAAGTCTGGATAACAAGACCCTCAGCCCTCCTACCCCCCAGGGCCCCGCCTCCTGCCCCCTAGAAATCCCCTTCCCACTCCCCCAGGATACCCCTCCCAGCCCCCAGGGCACTCCCTCCCACCCCCAGGGCACCCCACCCCCAGGGAACTCCCTCCCTCCCCAGGGCACTCCTCCCAACCCCCTAGGGCACTCCCTCCCACCCTCAGGGCTCCCCCTCCCATCCCCCAGGGCTCCCCCTCCCCCCCCAGGCGCCCCTGCTCTGGAGCAGCTTGCCAGCCTCTTGTGCACTTGGGAGTGGCCCTGGCCCCACCTGGTGGGTTTTGGGCCAAGGGGGTCCTGGAGCCTGGGAGTGGGTGTCAGCTCTCAGCCCTCCTCTGCCCTCCTGAAGCAGCCCTGTGTGCCTGTGAGGACTCAGAGGGCGCCCCACGCCTCCCTGTTGGGGGCTGAGCCATCCAGGACACCCTGGACAGGCTGGCAGCGGGACCCTCGCTGGCCCTTCGGGAGATGCAGAGAGAAGTACAACCCAGGCCTGCCTTGGAGCAGTCCCTGTCCTGTGCAGGCTGTGCCCGGCTGGGTAAGCACACACTGACGCTGCAAGAGGGACCGGTGGCAGAGGGAGGAAGGCAGGTCGTGGTGGAGTGGCCTCTGCTGGGCCTTGCAGGGGGAGCAACGCCCACTCTGGGGAATTTCTGAGCAGCCTGCTGCTCTGGGTGGAGCCCAGGGACATGGTGACCCTGGCTTTGGGAGGCCTTGTCTTTGGCTGGCACTGCTATACTCTGCTCAGGAAGCTTTGGGGTCAGTGCTGGGGCTGCTGTACCCCTCAGGCATTTTGAAGTATGTGAGTGTGTGCATGCGTGTGCGTGCATATGTGTACGCCTTTGTGTGAGTGTGCATGTGTGTGTGCCTGCGTGCGTGTGTGCATGTGCCTGTGCGTGTGTATGCCTCCGTGCATGTGTGTGCATGTGCGTGCCTGTGTGCATGTGTGTGCGTGTGTGTGCATGTGCCTGTGTGTGTATGCCTCCGTGCATGTGTGTGCACGTGTGTGCATGTGTGTGCGTGTGCGTGCCTGCGTGCGTGTGTGTGCGTGTGCCTGTTCGTGTGTGTGTGCACGTATGTGTATAGGATTTCTTGTCACAGTGACTGTGGGATGCGCTTGACCTGCAGAGAGGCAGCTGCAGGGACACTGATGCTCTGCCTTGCACAGCTCCGTCCTGCCCCGATGGTGGCCCGTGAGAGGCACAGGCTGGAGAGGGTGAGGGAGGCGTGACTGCCCCATGCATTTGTGCCGCCAGGCAGCCCTCACTGCCATCTATCCACAGAAGTTCTCATCCTCCCAGGCTGAGGCTCCGCCCCCATTAAACACCCCCCACCAGCCCCTTCCCCAGCCCCTGGCACCCCTACTTGAATTCCTGTCTCTGTGAGTTGGACAACCTCATGTGAGTGGGGTCACACAGGGTCTGCTCCTCTGTGACAGGCTTGTTTTACTGACACAGTGTCCTTGAGGTTCCTCGAGCTTGCGGCCCATGTCAGAACTGCCTCCTTCTCCAGGTGGCACCCAGATCCACTGAGGGGCGGCCAGGTGCCTGTGCATTCCTCCGTGGAGGGACACGTGGCCTCTGCCCTGCTGCCTTTCAGCTGCAGAGAATCGGGCTCCCACGTGTCCGTGTGGGAGCTGCTTTCAGTCCTTCAGAAGGACACCTAGAAGCGGATTGCCAGGTCACACGGGAATTCTGTGTGATGTTGGAGCAACTGCCAGACTTCCACAGCAACTGCCCCGTCACTTTCCCACCAGCCACGGGCAAGGGTTCCCGCCTCTCTGCGTTCTCCCTGACACTTGGCATTTACTGTTTTGTTTTTTGTCTCTGTCTTTTTTTTTTTTTGCTTGTTTTGATAATCATCATCCCAGTGGGCATGAAATGGTTAGATGAAATTTAAAACTCAGTTTTGAATATGAACATGTTTCACTGAACTTTGCTTCTAAGAAAATCAGGGCACAGAAAAGTGAAATTTTTTTTTTTTTTACAGTTAGGAGGTGTTAATTTAAAAAAAATACAAGATCTATAAATTTAGAAGAGGAAAAAGGAGTTTTTTTTTAGGAAAAGAGAGGAAGAAAAAAAGGGAGAGAGAACAGGAATATTGCTTTTAATGGGTATTAATAATGGCTGATCATTATTTTGTGTATTTAAAGTGGAGAATGTATATTTTATTTATCTAAAGTGGAGAGCTCTACAAGTGCTTATTAAGGTTACTTGTTACTGATCTGAGTTCAGATTCTGGATATCCTTATTAATTTTCTGTTTCGTTGAGTGTGAATCTCTTTATGGGTCTTATGTATCTGGGTGTTAGGATGTATTGATCCTTATACCACTCTACCTTGGTTGGTTTGAAATCTGTTTTATCAAATACATGAATTGCAACTCCTTTTTGTTTATTTATTTGTTTTTGTTCTCTATTTGGTTGGTAAATCTTTCTCCAACCCTTTGTTTTTAGTCTTTGTGTATCTTTGGATATAAAATGGGTCTGGATATAGTATACCGTTAGGTTTTGGCTGTATCTTTTAATTAGAAAATTTAGTCAATTTCAATTTAAGATTACTGCCATTTGATGTTAACTGGCTATTTTATCCATTTGTTGATGTAAATTCTTCTTTATGTTGATGCTCTTTACTTTTTGGTATATTTTTAGAAAGGCTAATACTGGTTGTTCCTTTCTGTGTGTAATGCTTCTTTCAGAAGTTTTTGTAAAGCAGGCCTGGTGGTAATAAAATCTCTGAGTACTTGCTTGTTCATAAAAGATTTTATTTTTCCTTCAATTGTGAAGCTTAGTTTGGCAGGATATGAAATTCTGGGCTGAAAGTTCTGTTCTTTAAGGATGTTAAATATCGGCCCCCACTCTCTTCTGGCTTGTAGGGTTTCTACTGAGAGATCAGCTGTAAGTCTAATAGGCTTCCCTTTGTGGGTAACCTGACCTTTCTCTCTGGCTGCCCTTAGTATTTTCTCCTTTGTTTCAACCCTGGTGAATCTAATGATTATGTGTCTTGGGGTTGCTCTTCTTAAGGAATATCTTTGTGGTGTTCTCTGTATTACCTGAGGTTGAATGGTATCCTGCTTTGCTAGATTGGGAAAATTCTCCTGGATAATATCCTGAAGAGTATTTTCCAGCTGGGATTCATTCTCTCCATCACATTCAGGTACACCTATCAAACGTAGATTAGGTCTTTTCACATAGTCCCATAATTCTTGGAGACTTTGCTCATTCCTTTTTATCCTTTTTCTCTATTCTTGTCTTCTCGTTCCATTTCATTAAGTCGGTCTTTGACCTCTGATATCCTTTCTTCTGCTTGATCAATTCGGCTATTCAAACTTGTGCATATTTCACTAAGTTCTCGTGTTGTATTTTTCAACTCCATTAGTTCATTTATATTCCTCTCTATATTGTCCATTCTTTTAACATTTCGTCTAATCTTTTTCAAAGTTCTTAGTTTCTTTACATTGGGTTAGAACAAGTTGTTTCAATTCCCAGAGGTTTTTACCATCCACCTTCTAAAGCCTCCTTCAGATACTGGAACACAGTCCTCTTCCATTAGGGCTTGTTCCGTTGCTGATGAGGAATTACTATCCCTGTAGAGGAGAGGGGTTCTGACTTTCGGTTTTCTCGGCCTTTTAGGCTGTTTTTTCCTTTTATTGTGAATTTATCCATCTGATGTCTTTACAATTAGCGCCTTCCTGATTAAGTTCCTGAGAGGATGTCCAATTTATTGATTCCCAGTGCTTGAATCCGAGCAACCCACTGCGCCGGCCAAAACAACAGAGATAAGACTGATGGTGCTCTTCTGCCTGGGAATCTGCGGTCTGGTTTCCTTCTTGAGTCCGCAAGCGGCTCTGCCTTCCCAGAGCTCCAAACACCAGTCAGTAGGGGAACGAGTTTCGCTCACTGTGCACGAAGAGCTGCCGAGCCGAGGCGACAATAAAACCGCTGCGCTGGCCAAAGAAGTCGCGTTGGCGACCCGCGGGCTCCTCCACTGGAAATCTTCTGGTCCGTGGGCGGCGAAAATTTCTCTGAAAATGTGGTGTCCTCACGTTCTCTGAGCTTTCACTGGGAGCTACAATCCCGAGCTGTTAGCGATCAGCCATCTTGGATCTCTCTCCGCAATGGTGAGATCTTGGCTCGAAAAGTGAAATTCTAATTAGTGGACATTTTACTCTGCTAGGAAACCCTGAGCAGAATAACCTCCCGGGGCTTGGTGAGCTGGGCCAACTTTCTTGATTCAGCGTAAGCCAGGCAGGTCAGTGCTGCCTGCACAGAGCTTTCTAGAATCTTCTCAGGCGCTTCCAGTGCATGATCTTCGTCAACAAGGGTGAATCTAATGATTATGTGTCTTGGGGTTGCTCTTCTTAAGGAATATCTTTGTGGTGTTCTCTGTATTACCTGAGGTTGAATGGTATCCTGCTTTGCTAAATTGGGAAAATTCTCCTGGATAATATCCTGAAGAGTATTTTCCAGCTGGGATTCATTCTCTCCATCACATTCAGGTACACCTATCAAACGTAGATTAGGTCTTTTCACATAGTCCCATAATTCTTGGAGACTTTGCTCATTTCTTTTTATCCTTTTTTCTCTATTCTTGTCTTCTCGTTCCATTTCATTAAGTCGGTCTTTGACCTCTGATATCCTTTCTTCTGCTTGATCAATTCGGCTATTCAAACTTGTGCATATTTCACTAAGTTCTCGTGTTGTATTTTTCAACTCCATTAGTTCATTTATATTCCTCTCTATATTGTCGATTCTTTGTAACATTTCGTCTAATCTTTTTTCAAAGTTCTTAGTTTCTTTACATTGGGTTAGAACAAGTTGTTTCAATTCCCAGAGGTTTTTTACCATCCACCTTCTAAAGCCTCCTTCAGATACTGGAACACAGTCCTCTTCCATTAGGGCTTGTTCCGTTGCTGATGAGGAATTACTATCCCCTGTAGAGGAGAGGGGTTCTGACTTTCGGTTTTCTCGGCCTTTTTAGGCTGTTTTTTTCCCTTTATTGTGAATTTATCCATCTGATGTCTTTACAATTAGCGCCTTTCTGATTAAGTTCCTGAGAGGATGTCCAATTTATTGATTCCCAGTGCTGGAATCCGAGCAACCCACTGCGCCGGCCAAAACAGCAGCGATAAGACTGATGGTGCTCTTCTGCCTGGGAATCTCCGGTCTGGCTTCCTTCTTGAGTCCGCAACAAGCGGCTCTGCCTTCCCGGAGCTCCAAACACCAGTCAGCAGGGGAACCAGTCCCGCTCACTGTGCACGAAGAGCTGCCGCGCCGAGGCGACGACAAAACCGCTGCGCTGGCCACAGAAGTCGCGCTGGCGACCCGCGGGGCTCCTCCACTGGAAATCTTCTGGTCCGTGGGCGACGAAAATTTCTCTGAAAATGTGGTGTCCTCACGTTCTCTGAGCTTTCACTGGGAGCTACAATCCCGAGCTGTTAGCGATCAGCCATCTTGGATCTCTCTCCGCAATGGTGAGATCTTGGCTCGAAAAGTGAAATTCTAATTAGTGGACATTTTACTCTGCTAGGAAACCCTGAGCAGAATAACCTCCCCGGGGGCTTGGTGAGCTGGGCCAACTTTCTTGATTCAAAGCGTAAGCCAGGCAGGTCAGTGCTGCCTGCACAGAGCTTTCTAGAATCTTCTCAGACGCTTCCAGTGCATGATCTTCGTCAACAAGGGGTGACACATTGATGTTTCTTTTCTGAGGAGCTGAGATTCTGAGCACTTAATGACATCCGGGGCGCCTGCTAGGGTACCTGAGATTATTGCAACAGAAATCGCCTTAGATCGAATTGGCTCGCTGGGTGTCTGCATGGAGGAGCGTTTTCTTTCTCGAGCCGGTGAGTCCTGGGCTTGAGTGCAACAGCTTTTTCACTGGAGGTGTGTTACTTAGGAAGCAGGTGCGTCTGTAACGTGGGTGAGGTTCGCCTGCAGCTCAGCAACCTCTGTCCAGAGTGGGGGCTGCCCTGAGCCTCGCAGGCCCTGACCTTCTGCTTCCGTCCTGCCTGCCTCTGTGCTGTGTCTCTGCGTCTCCACGCTGTTTCCTGCGGCGTGACAAACAGTCCGGAACCTGGTGGCTGCTCCCTGGCTGGTGATCCCGTGGGTCAGGGATCTGGACGGGGCGCAGTGGGGATAGCTCATCTCTGCCCATGAGGTGCTGCTGGGGGTCCCCTGGGCGGTGGTGTTCGGCGGCGGTCCCTGGGCGGTGGTGTTCGGCGGTGGTGTTCGGCGGTGGTGTTCGGCGGTGGTGGGGCCCGAAGGCCCAGGAAGGTGCCGTGCCGGCTGCTGGCTGGGTTACAGGAATCTCCCTCCAGCAGGACAGTCTGGACTTCTCAATAGATTCCAAGAGTGCAGAGGCAGATGCTGCCAGGCCTCTGATGGCCTTGGGGTGGGGCTGGGACAGCATCCCTCGTGCTGCTTTATAGCCAGAGCCATCACTGGCTGGCCCCGATTCCGGGGAGTGGGTGGACTGGCCTCTCGAGAAGGGGCGGCTTCCAAGGGCAGGAGTCGCGGAAGCAGAGCAAAGGCTTTGCCGCTGCCACACCTGTGTGATACGGCAGGGGGCAGGCCCTGTTCTTCCTCCCTTTCCCCAAATACACAGGCAAATAGGAGACACCCACACTGTCCTGGGGAAGGGGCCAGGGCGGCCTATGTCTTCCCACCCAAGGCCAGCACTGGGGGTCTCCTGGTTGTTGGGCGCTTGGTGGGACACTGAGGCCTCAGACGGCATGGGTGCCCAGCCAGCCAGGTGCTTAGGCTGCTGGCTGGGACAGCAGATGGGGCTCTGCCCCAGAGGAGGTGCCCGTGACAGCATCACAGTGGGGCTGTTGGGGTCAGGGGACTGAAGGGGACTGAAGGGGGCTAGGAGCCAAGAAAAGCATCATGAAAGGTGGCGTTATGGGGCCTGAGTCTCCACAGGTCAGGGAGCATTCTAGGTGGCCGGGGGTGTGGAGTAGTGGGGACAGCGGCCTCCTGAGTGGAGATGTCAGGCTCACCCGGTGTGCAGAGGGAGCGTTGAGCATTCCCAAGACCATAGGGGGCTGGGTGGGAGCAGGGAGCCTGCGGGCAGGGGTGCAGTGTGGACGCGGGGGCCCAGCCAGAGCCCAGTCATGCCACGTCCTGGGAGGCCATGGCCCGAGACACAGCAGACCAGCCCCAGAGCTGGGCGTCTTCCTCCAGGGCCCCTGATGTCAGCTGTGCTGGCACGGATGGTGGGCACGTGGGGGGCGAGGCCGGCAGTGGCTGTGCTCCAGGCTTTGCCCACCGATGGCGTCTGTGGGGCGAGTGAAGTTCTGAAGAAGCCCGTGGAATGCAGGCTGGCTCCACGCCTTCAGAATGTGGCTTTTATAGTCAGGGGACGCGTTGTCCCTCGGCCACTGCCAGCTGTCTGTAAGCTCAGGATTAGAGAGAGCTGGGGCCAGGCTGGCTGAGCCCTTCATGGGGAGGGGAGGGCCAGACCGCCGGGCAGGGAGTGACAGCCTGGTCCGGTGAGTGAGCCAGCCAGCAGACAGTGTGCTGGCCTTCTCCTCGCCTGCCCCCAGGGCCTGGCGCAAGCTCTCCTCTCCCCACCCTCCCTGGCTTGGGGCCCCCACCCCATCCCGGCCCTTCTGAGCCTCTCGGGGCAACCTCCTGGATGGCATCACAGTGGGTGTTGGCCTCCCCTCCACACCCCACCTCCGCTTCTGTCAGGAGCACCCTCACCCACAGCAGGATGGGAAGCTGTGTGGGGCAGGAGGTGTCAGGGGGGCCAGGAGACTGGGGCTTGAGTCCACCTTGTGGCTGTGTGACAGTGGACAGGTGACGTGCCCTCTCTGGGCCTCAGTGTCCTTATCGCTAAAGCAGGAATGGTGCTGTCCGGTGACCTGGTCTGGGAACATTACGTGGAAGGAAGCATCCACAGCATGAGGTGCCGCTCACCCTCGCGTGCCCAGGGTGGCTGCCAAGGGGCCAGCAGCGTTGCCACATGTCAGGGCTGGCCCGAGTTCTGCATCCCTGGAATCTGCAGCCTGGGTTCTGTGAAGGCGGAGCATGACTGGGTGGCGGGCAGCAGGGTTATAATGCCGAGATTTCCTGTCCCCACCCCTCTCACCCGCCCCGGCGCCTTGCCTCCGCGTGCCTCTCTTTGGGCAACGGGCAGAGGCCCCAGAGCGGGCGGGATTCCTGTAGGGTGATGCCAGGCAGAGTGTCCAGCGGGCATAGCTAGCTTAGACACCGATTCACGAGGCCACCAGGGCTCCATTCACCCCCGGCTGGGAGGGCAGAGCCCCGCGACTCGCAGCTGGGACTTCTCCATGGGTGGGGGCTCCGTCACTCTGCCCGTGACCCAGGCTGGCCCTGGGGGCCATCCTGCTGCTGTGGGGGTGCAGGGGTGGGTGCCGGCCCAGGGTGCGGCACCCCACACTGGGAGCTCCAGCTTCCCCCTGAAAGATGACTGAGGACGCAGCAAGGCCACCCAAGGTGGGGAGGACACGGCGCTGGCCAGCGTGACGGGCGTGGTATGTGTGGGCAGGTGCCATGCCACGTCTTTTACAAACAATTGACCGCAGCCCTCACGACAGCCCTGGGGGAGGAAGTGGAGTGTGACCCCACCTCCAGGAGGCACAGCTTCCGTCTGCCATGGCCGTGGAGCCCTGAGGGGACCCCGCTTGATGTTTCTGGGGTCTCCTGGTTGTTGGGCGCTTGGTGGGACACTGAGGCCTCAGACGGCATGGGTGCCCAGCCAGCCAGGTGCTTAGGCTGCTGGCTGGGTTACAGGAATCTCCCTCCAGCAGGACAGTCTGGACTTCTCAATAGATTCCAAGAGTGCAGAGGCAGATGCTGCCAGGCCTCTGATGGCCTTGGGGTGGGGCTGGGACAGCAGATGGGGCTCTGCCCCAGAGGAGGTGCCCGTGACAGCATCACAGTGGGTGTTGGCCTCCCTCCACACCCCACCTCCGCTTCTGTCAGGAGCACCCTCACCCACAGCAGGATGGGAAGCTGTGTGGGGCAGGAGGTGTCAGGGGCCAGGAGACTGGGGCTTGAGTCCACCTTGTGGCTGTGTGACAGTGGACAGGTGACGTGCCCTCTCTGGGCCTCAGTGTCCTTATCGCTAAAGCAGGAATGGTGCTGTCCGGTGACCTGGTCTGGGAACATTACGTGGAAGGAAGCATCCACAGCATGAGGTGCCGCTCACCCTCGCGTGCCCAGGGTGGCTGCCAAGGGGCCAGCAGCGTTGCCACATGTCAGGGCTGGCCCGAGTTCTGCATCCCTGGAATCTGCAGCCTGGGTTCTGTGAAGGCGGAGCATGACTGGGTGGCGGGCAGCAGGGTTATAATGCCGAGATTTCCTGTCCCCACCCTCTCACCCGCCCGGCGCCTTGCCTCCGCGTGCCTCTCTTTGGGCAGCAGGCAGAGGCCCCAGAGCGGGCGGGATTCCTGTAGGGTGATGCCAGGCAGAGTGTCCAGCGGGCATAGCTAGCTTAGACACCGATTCACGAGGCCACCAGGGCTCCATTCACCCCGGCTGGGAGGCAGAGCCCGCGACTCGCAGCTGGGACTTCTCCATGGGTGGGGCTCCGTCACTCTGCCCGTGACCCAGGCTGGCCCTGGGGCCATCCTGCTGCTGTGGGGGGTGGTCGCTGGGCCCTGGGGCAGAGGAACTGCCGGGTGGCAGCGCAGCCACGAACCCCATCCCCCATTCCCACCTCCCCACCCCGCAAGCTAGCTCAGAAGGCAGGTGTATGGGCGGGGTCTCCTATCTCTGTCCAAGGCAGGGCACTTCCTTCTGGGGCCGTGTCCTCCGGACACAGGACTTGGGATGGGAGGGGCAGCGCTCATCCTGGCGCCCAGCAGCCCAAGCTGTTAGAAGCTGCCCGAGTTTGGAGGGTGCCTGGGGTGCTTGGGAGTCTGGAGGCTCTGGGAACCCGGCGCAGGGCCAGGCAGGGTGTCATTGGCGGTTTGTGGCGGAGTTTGCTCCAGTTTCCTGCGTCCTCCCCTGCGGGGTCCCCAGCCACGCTCCGGCCAGGCTGACCTGTGTCTCTGTCCTCCTCTGCAGGGGCCGGCGTCTTCTTCCTGTCCTCGGCCGAGGGCGAGCAGATCAGCTTCCTGTTCGATTGCATCGTCCGAGGCATCTCCCCTACCAAGGGCCCCTTTGGGCTGCGGCCGGTTCTCCCAGGTGTGTGTGGAGCCTGGCCGGCCGGGAGGATGCGCTCGGTGGGCTGGGCGGTGTCCCGGGGCCGGGGGCCATGCCAGTTCGTCACCCTCCCCACCCTCAGCTGAGGAACCGGCCCTCTCCGGGCCAGGCCTGCAGGCTGGGCTTCCACAGACCCTCGAGGGCTTCAGAGCGTCCGTCCGGCCAGCTTGCCCCTGCAGGCGTTCTCCCTCGGGGGTCTGCGTGGTTGGGACGCTGGGGCCTAAAGCTTTCTGGCTGGGACACTCAGCGGCCACTGCTCCTTGCAGTAAGAGGACCTCCGTCATCTCCCAGGCTGGGACTGGGGATGGCCTTGCCCAGGCTTGGCAGCCCGCGGGGCTGGCCTCACTCTGCCGCTGGGATGGAGACTGCTCCACCTGAGACCCGTGTTTGGGCCCCAGGTCACTTCAGGAGGTCGCCCGGCCGTGGGGTCTCAGTGCACGTTGGAGTGAGGGCCTCGCCTGGTTCCACCCACTTCCTTGGCTGTGGCTGCGGCCAGGCGAGGTGTCGGCTTCTCGGGACGTGGTTGCTGGACCCCAGAGGGGTGGGTGTGCCTGGGCACGCGGGGCTCCCATGTTGGGGCAAGTGGGCAGGGCCTCCTCTCTCCAGTGCTCCTCTAGCTCCATGAGGGCAGCGCTTGTCACAACGGCCAAGTGAGGCCCAGGCCACATGGCGGGGACCAGCAAGCTCACAGGTGGCGCCTCCTGGCATTGGCACCCCAGCCGGGGCGTGGTAAAGGGTTGACTGGGAGGACAGAGGTGAGCAGCATGTGGGCGCCCGGCCTCCATTCTGGCTGCAGGCCCGATGCCTGCTACCCACACCAGCTCAGGTACGTGGAGGAGCACTGGGAGAGGCGGCACCTGTGGCCAGGGCCTTCCTACCACCCGCCGTGCTGCATGGTGCAGCCGCACTCCTGCAGGCATCTTCCTGCCTAGTGGCTGCCAGCATCTGTGGATGGTGTGGTTGGTGTGGTCAGCGTGTTCGGCTGTGCAGGGCGTGGGGCAGGGCCAGGGCCAGGCAGGGTGTCATTGGCGGTTTGTGGCGGAGTTTGCTCCAGTTTCCTGCGTCCTCCCCTGCGGGGTCCCCAGCCACGCTCCGGCCAGGCTGACCTGTGTCTCTGTCCTCCTCTGCAGGGGCCGGCGTCTTCTATCTCTGTCCAAGGCAGGGCACTTCCTTCTGGGGCCGTGTCCTCCGGACACAGGACTTGGGATGGGAGGGCAGCGCTCATCCTGGCGCCCAGCAGCCCAAGCTGTTAGAGAAGCTGCCCGAGTTTGGAGGGTGCCTCGGGGTGCTTGGGGAGTCTGGAGGCTCTGGGAACCCGGCTTCGCAGGGCCAGGCAGGGTGTCATTGGCGGTTTGTGGCGGAGTTTGCTCCAGTTTCCTGCGTCCTCCCCTGCGGGGTCCCCAGCCACGCTCCGGCCAGGCTGACCTGTGTCTCTGTCCTCCTCTGCAGGGGCCGGCGTCTTCTTCCTGTCCTCGGCCGAGGGCGAGCAGATCAGCTTCCTGTTCGATTGCATCGTCCGAGGCATCTCCCCTACCAAGGGCCCCTTTGGGCTGCGGCCGGTTCTCCCAGGTGTGTGTGGGCCTGGCCGGCCGGGAGGATGCGCTCGGTGGGCTGGGCGGTGTCCCGGGGCCGGGGGCCATGCCAGTTCGTCACCCTCCCCACCCTCAGCTGAGGAACCGGCCCTCTCCGGGCCAGGCCTGCAGGCTGGGCTTCCACAGACCCTCGAGGGCTTCAGAGCGTCCGTCCGGCCAGCTTGCCCCTGCAGGCGTTCTCCCTCGGGGGTCTGCGTGGTTGGGACGCTGGGGCCTAAAGCTTTCTGGCTGGGACACTCAGCGGCCACTGCTCCTTGCAGTAAGAGGACCTCCGTCATCTCCCAGGCTGGGACTGGGGATGGCCTTGCCCAGGCTTGGCAGCCCGCGGGGCTGGCCTCACTCTGCCGCTGGGATGGAGACTGCTCCACCTGAGACCCGTGTTTAGGCCCCAGGTCACTTCAGGAGGTCGCCCGGCCGTGGGGTCTCAGTGCACGTTGGAGTGAGGGGCCTCGCCTGGTTCCACCCGCACTTCCTTGGCTGTGGCTGCGGCCAGGCGAGGTGTCGGCTTCTCGGGACGTGGTTGCTGGACCCCAGAGGGGTGGGTGTGCCTGGGCACGGCGGGGCTCCCCATGTTGGGGCAAGTGCGGGGCAGGGCCTCCTCTCTCCAGTGCTCCTCTAGCTCCATGAGGGCAGCGCTTGTCACAACGGCCAAGTGAGGCCCAGGCCACATGGCGGGGACCAGCAAGCTCACAGGTGGCGCCTCCTGGCATTGGCACCCCAGCCGGGGCGTGGTAAAGGGGTTGACTGGGAGGACAGAGGTGAGCAGCATGTGGGCGCCCGGCCTCCATTCTGGCTGCAGGCCCCGATGCCTGCTACCCACACCAGCTCAGGTACGTGGAGGGGAGCACTGGGAGGAGAGAGGCGGCACCTGTGGCCAGGGCCTTCCCTACCACCCCGCCGTGCTGCATGGTGCAGCCGCACTCCTGCAGGCATCTTCCTGCCTAGTGGCTGCCAGCATCTGTGGATGGTGTGGTTGGTGTGGTCAGCGTGTTCGGCTGTGCAGGGCGTGGGGCAGGGCCAGGGCCAGGCAGAGGCAGCAGGAGGCTGAGGAGGCCTCCCCGCTCCCTCCTACTCCCCACAGGCCTTTCCAGGGAGCTGAGGCTGTGCCGGGAAGCAGCACTGGGCAGAGGATGCCAGGGAGGCTCGGCCTGGGACAGCCGTTAGACGGGACAGGCGCCACCACCCCTGGCAGGGCCATTGCTGGCAGCTGGAGGGGTTGGGCTGCCTAGAAATCCCAGACCTCACTCCACAGGACGTCCTTGTGAGCCAGAGTCAGCTGGGGGCTCTCAGAAAGCTCCGCGGTCAGGGTGTCAGCCTGCAGCTGGGCCCCGCCCCCCCGCAGAGCCCCTCAGCACCCTCCTGCTCGGGGCTTTCTGCCACGCTCCTGTGCCGAGCCTGCTGTGGCCAGACCCACTGGAGAAGCAGGAAGTCCAGCCCCTTGGCCACCGGCTACTGGGTGGGAAATGGAGGAAGTCGTGTCCCGTGTTCTGACTGTGGCGTCACCGAGGGGCCGCTCTTCGTCCCAACCGCGGTGCACTGGCCTTGGGGGCGGCCCTGGGGGAAGGTCCCCGGGCCGAGGGGCGGTGGAGCCAGGACTGGTGCCTGCTGTCCTGCCCGCATGGCAGAATGTCTGTGACAGTGCCAGGAGGCTGTGTCAGGAGGGAGCTGGGCCTGAGCTGGCACCGCCCCGGCTGCCATCGCCTTCCACCCTCCCAGGCACAGGCGGGGAGGAGACAGGAGAGAGGCTTGTGCCTCCCATCCCTGTCCCTGGCAGTGCTACAGACTGGGCCACAGGGTCGTGGGCTGGCCGGTCCCCAGGCTGACCAGAGCAGTGCCTTGGGGCAGCCATACTGTAGGCTGGGGAGGCTCCTCCAGCCTCTTGTGTTCCTGGGCCCGGTGCAGTGAGTTCTCACCTGCCCGTGGGGTGGGCCCGGTTCTGAGGTCCCGACAGGGACACTGTTGTGCTCAAGGCCCCAGATGGGCACCTGTACGGCCTGAAGGTGTCAGCGGAGGGCAGTGTCCTATCAGGGATGAGGCCTCTTCAGCCTAGACATGAACCGGGACAGGGGCACCATTGCGGTCTCTCTGTTTCTCTGAAAGCCTGACTGTGGGGCGGCGAGACTGATGTCCAGCCTCTGCCAGGCTCGGCTCTGCCTGCCCAGGCTCTGATCCCGTGTCCAAGGCCATGGGCTATATCTTCCCGTCTGCTGTGCGAGGCAGGATTGGGCAGAACGGCATGCCGCCTCTGCTCCTGAATTCTGGGGAACGGGCTCTTGGCTCAGTCTTGGCTCAGTCCTGCAGGTGTCCCCGAGGTGGGTGGCAGGAGGTGTGTCCTGGAGGCCCAGAGGAGACCACTTGAAGTGTGACAGGGTCTGTTTGCTCTTGTGGGTGTGGCTGTGGCCTCCCTACCGGGAAGCCCCTTTAGAGAACTGTGGCCGTGGGTGCAGTGGATGTGGAGGGGGCAGGGTCCTGAGCCCCGCTGTTTGGGCACGGCAGCCTCAGCCCAGCATTCTCATCCCTGAGTGCCTGGGACATCCCAGCACGGGCGGGGGCTTGAGGACCCGGGCAGTGATGCTGAGGTTCGGGCCATGGTGTTGAGGGGACAGCGAGGGTCCTGCCCTGCCTGGGCAGGAAGGGGAGGATTCTGGCCACCCAGTCCCACAGGACACATGGATGATGACAGAGAGGGTGGGGGCTGGGGCTCCCTGGATGCAGCCCTGAGGGGAGGGGATGGGTGAGGCTGAGGGTTCGCAGACCACTGAGCTCTGAGCCTTGGGCACCGCGTGAGGCTCCATCTGAAGCCCCAGGGAGCAGTGGGACTGCCACAAGGTCGGGAGTGTGTTTACCCCGGGGGGAGGGGAGCCTGTGAGAAGTGGGCGCTGTGATGGGGGTGGGCAGCACCTCTTGCAGCGAGGCGGGCGCTAGGGACCGGGGAGGGGCCGGGCTTTTTTGGAACAGAAAATTGAGAGACTCAGTGGTGGTGAGGAAGAGGGGTCTGGCTGGCGTGGGGCCCTGGTGAGTGGACAGGTGGCAGGGCCGTCCACAGGCGAAGGGACCAGCTGGTGGCCTGGATGGGGGTGGCATGGGTGTCTGCATGTGAGGCCCAGCATCTGGGCTGAGGTGTGGGGAGGAGTGGGGCTCCTGGGGGACTGCCGCTCCACGGAGGGGGAACCCAGCGCCAGGCTGGGCTGTGCCCGCATGTAAGGGTGGGAGGTGGGGCCACCTCCTCCACGGACTCTTCTCTCTGCTGCAGACCCAAGTCCCATGGGACCCTCAACCACGGAGGAGCGTGTGGCCCAGGAAGCCCTGGAAGCCCTGCAGCTGGAGAAGCGGCTGAGCCTCCTGTCCCCCGTGGGCCGGCCAGGCAGTGGAGGTAGGGCTGGGGCCGGGCCTGGGCTGTGGGGCCTCAGCTAAGCTGCAGCAGGAGAGCTCCGGAGGCTTCCATACGCGTGGGGTCTGCCGGCTCCCTCTGCTCATTCATTCCTTCCTTCTCCTCCTGCTTTTATTCCTTTCCTCTCCCCTACTCATTCATTCCTTCCTTCTCTCTTGCTATTCCTTCCTCCTAGCTTGCTCATTCATTTTTTCCTTCCCCTCTTCCATTCAGTCCTTCCTTCTCCCCTGATCCTTCATTCCTTCCTTCTCCCTCTGCTCATTCCTTCCTTCCTTCTCCCCTGATCATTCATTTCTTCCTTCTCCCTCCTGCTCATTCATTCATTCCTTCTCCCCTGATCATTCATTCCTTCCTTCTCCCCGATCATTCATTTCTTCCTTCTCCCTCCTGCTCATTCATTCATTCCTTCTCCCCTGATCATTCCTTCCTTCCTTCTCCCCTGATCATTCATTTCTTCCTTCTCCCTCCTGCTCATTCATTCATTCCTTCTCCCCTGATCATTCATTCCTTCCTTCTCCCCGATCATTCATTTCTTCCTTCTCCCTCCTGCTCATTCATTCATTCCTTCTCCCTGATCATTCCTTCCTTCCTTCTCCCCTGATCATTCATTTCTTCCTTCTCCCTCCTGCTCATTCATTCATTCCTTCTCCTGATCATTCATTCCTTCCTTCTCCCCGATCATTCATTTCTTCCTTCTCCCTCCTGCTCATTCATTCCTTCCTTCTCCCCTGATCATTCATTTCTTCCTTCTCCCTCTGCTCATTCATTCCTTCCTTCTCCCCTGATCATTCCTTCCTTCCTTCTCCCCTGCTCATTCATTCCTTCCTTCTCCTCCTGCTCATTCATTCCTTCCTTCTCCCTGATCATTCATTCCTTCCTTCTCCCTGATCATTCATTTCTTCCTTCTCCCCTGATCATTCATTCCTTCCTTCTCCCCTGATCATTCATTCCTTCTCCCTGATCATTCATTTCTTCCTTCTCCTCTGCTCATTCATTCCTTCCTTCTCCCCTGCTCATTCTTTCCTTCCTTCTCCTCCTGCTCATTCATTCCTTCCTTCTCCCCTGATCATTCCTTCCTTCTCCCCGATCATTCATTTCTTCCTTCTCCTCCTGCTCATTCATTCCTTCCTTCTCCCCTGATCATTCATTCCTTCCTTCTCCCTGATCATTCCTTCCTTCCTTCTCCCTGATCATTCATTCCTTCCTTCTCCCCGATCATTCATTCCTTTCTTCTCCCTCTGCTCATTCATTCCTTCCTTCTCCTCTGCTCATTCATTCCTTCCTTCTCCCTGATCATTCATTCCTTCCTTCTCCTCTGATCATTCATTTCTTCCTTCTCCCTCCTGCTCATTCCTTCCTTCTCCCCTGATCATTCATTTCTTCCTTCTCCCTCTGCTCATTCATTCCTTCCTTCTCCCCTGATCATTCCTTCCTTCCTTCTCCCCTGCTCATTCATTCCTTCCTTCTCCCCTGATCATTCCTTCCTTCCTTCTCCCCTGATCATTCCTTCCTTCCTTCTCCCCTGCTCATTCATTCCTTCCTTCTCCCCTGATCCTTCATTCCTTCCTTCTCCCTCTGCTCATTCCTTCCTTCCTTCTCCCCTGATCATTCATTTCTTCCTTCTCCCTCCTGCTCATTCATTCATTCCTTCTCCCCTGATCATTCATTCCTTCCTTCTCCCCGATCATTCATTTCTTCCTTCTCCCTCCTGCTCATTCATTCCTTCCTTCTCCCCTGATCATTCATTCCTTCTCCCCTGCTCATTCATTCCTTCCTTCTCCCTCCTGCTCATTCATTCCTTCCTTCTCCCCTGATCATTCATTCCTTCCTTCTCCCCTGATCATTCATTTCTTCCTTCTCCCCTGATCATTCATTCCTTCCTTCTCCCCTGATCATTCATTCCTTCTCCCCTGATCATTCATTTCTTCCTTCTCCCTCTGCTCATTCATTCCTTCCTTCTCCCCTGCTCATTCTTTCCTTCCTTCTCCCTCCTGCTCATTCATTCCTTCCTTCTCCCCTGATCATTCATTCCTTCCTTCTCCCCGATCATTCATTTCTTCCTTCTCCCTCTGCTCATTCATTCCTTCCTTCTCCCCTGATCATTCATTCCTTCCTTCTCCCCTGATCATTCCTTCCTTCCTTCTCCCCTGATCATTCATTCCTTCCTTCTCCCCCGATCATTCATTCCTTTCTTCTCCCTCTGCTCATTCATTCCTTCCTTCTCCCTCTGCTCATTCATTCCTTCCTTCTCCCCTGATCATTCCTTCCTTCCTTCTCCCCTGATCATTCATTCCTTCCTTCTCCTCTGATCATTCATTTCTTCCTTCTCCCTCCTGCTCATTCCTTCCTTCTCCCCTGATCATTCATTTCTTCCTTCTCCCTCTGCTCATTCATTCCTTCCTTCTCCCCTGATCATTCCTTCCTTCCTTCTCCCCTGCTCATTCATTCCTTCCTTCTCCCCTGATCATTCCTTCCTTCCTTCTCCCCTGATCATTCCTTCCTTCCTTCTCCCCTGCTCATTCATTCCTTCATTCTCCCTCTGCTCATTCATTCCTTCCTTCTCCCCTGATCATTCCTTCCTTCCTTCTCCCTGCTCATTCATTCCTTCCTTCTCCCTGATCATTCCTTCCTTCCTTCTCTGATCATTCCTTCCTTCCTTCTCCCTGCTCATTCATTCCTTCCTTCTCCCTGCTCATTCATTCCTTCCTTCTCCCCCAATCATTCATTCCTTCATTCTCCCTCTGCTCATTCATTCCTTCCTTCTCCCCCAATCATTCATTCCTTCCTTCTCCCCTGCTCATTCATTCCTTCCTTCTTCCCTGATCATTCATTCCTTCCTTCTCCCCTGCTCATTCATTCCTTCATTCTCCCTCTGCTCATTCATTCCTTCCTTCTCCCCTGATCATTCATTCCTTCCTTCTCCCCTGCTCATTCATTCCTTCCTTCTCCCCTGCTCATTCATTCCTTCATTCTCCCTCTGCTCATTCATTCCTTCCTTCTCCCCCGATCATTCATTCCTTCCTTCTCCCCCGATCATTCATTTCTTCCTTCTCCCTCCTGCTCATTCATTCCTTCCTTCTCCCTCTGCTCATTCATTCCTTCCTTCTCCCCCGATCATTCATTCCTTCCTTCTCCTCCTGCTCATTCATTCCTTCCTTCTCCCTGCTCATTCATTCCTTCCTTCTCCCTGCTCATTCATTCCTTCATTCTCCCTCTGCTCATTCATTCCTTCCTTCTCCCCCGATCATTCATTCCTTCCTTCTCCCCCGATCATTCATTTCTTCCTTCTCCCTCCTGCTCATTCATTCCTTCCTTCTCCCTCTGCTCATTCATTCCTTCCTTCTCCCCCGATCATTCATTTCTTCCTTCTCCCTCCTGCTCATTCATTCCTTCCTTCTCCCCTGATCATTCATTCCTTCCTTCTCCCCCGATCATTCATTCCTTCCTTCTCCCCTGCTCATTCATTCCTTCCTTCTCCCCGATCATTCATTCCTTCCTTCTCCCCGATCATTCATTTCTTCCTTCTCCTCCTGCTCATTCATTCCTTCCTTCTCCTCTGCTCATTCATTCCTTCCTTCTCCCCGATCATTCATTTCTTCCTTCTCCTCCTGCTCATTCATTCCTTCCTTCTCCCTGATCATTCATTCCTTCCTTCTCCCCCGATCATTCATTCCTTCCTTCTCCCCTGCTCATTCATTCCTTCCTTCTCCTGATCATTCATTCTTCCTTCTCCCTGATCATTCCTTCCTTCCTTCTCCCTGCTCATTCATTCCTTCATTCTCCCTCTGCTCATTCATTCCTTCCTTCTCCCCTGATCATTCATTCCTTCCTTCTCCCCCGATCATTCATTCCTTCCTTCTCCCCTGCTCATTCATTCCTTCATTCTCCCTCTGCTCATTCATTCCTTCCTTCTCCCCTGATCATTCATTCCTTCCTTCTCTCCTGCTCATTCATTCCTTCTTTCTCCCCTGCTCATTCATTCCTTCATTCTCCCTCTGCTCATTCATTCCTTCCTTCTCCCCCGATCATTCATTCCTTCCTTCTCCCCCGATCATTCATTTCTTCCTTCTCCTCCTGCTCATTCATTCCTTCCTTCTCCCTCTGCTCATTCATTCCTTCCTTCTCCCTGATCATTCATTCCTTCCTTCTCCCCGATCATTCATTCCTTCCTTCTCCCTGCTCATTCATTCCTTCCTTCTCCCTGATCATTCATTCCTTCCTTCTCCCTGATCATTCCTTCCTTCCTTCTCCCTGCTCATTCATTCCTTCATTCTCCCTCTGCTCATTCATTCCTTCCTTCTCCCCGATCATTCATTCCTTCCTTCTCCCCGATCATTCATTCCTTCCTTCTCCCTGCTCATTCATTCCTTCATTCTCCTCTGCTCATTCATTCCTTCCTTCTCCCTGATCATTCATTCCTTCCTTCTCCCCAATCATTCATTCCTTCCTTCTCCCTGCTCATTCATTCCTTCCTTCTCCCCTGCTCATTCATTCCTTCCTTCTCCCCTGCTCATTCATTCCTTCATTCTCCCTCTGCTCATTCATTCCTTCCTTCTCCCCTGATCATTCATTCCTTCATTCTCCCTCTGCTCATTCATTCCTTCCTTCTCCCCCGATCATTCATTCCTTCCTGCTCCCGATCATTCATTTCTTCCTTCTCCTCTGCTCATTCATTCCTTCCTTCTCCCTGATCATTCATTCCTTCCTTCTCCCTGATCATTCCTTCCTTCTCCCTGATCATTCATTCCTTCCTTCTCCCCGATCATTCATTCCTTTCTTCTCCTCTGCTCATTCATTCCTTCCTTCTCCCTCTGCTCATTCATTCCTTCCTTCTCCTGATCATTCCTTCCTTCCTTCTCCCCTGATCATTCATTCCTTCCTTCTCCTCTGATCATTCATTTCTTCCTTCTCCCTCCTGCTCATTCCTTCCTTCTCCCCTGATCATTCATTTCTTCCTTCTCCCTCTGCTCATTCATTCCTTCCTTCTCCCCTGATCATTCCTTCCTTCCTTCTCCCCTGCTCATTCATTCCTTCCTTCTCCCCTGATCATTCCTTCCTTCCTTCTCCCCTGATCATTCCTTCCTTCCTTCTCCCCTGATCATTCATTCCTTCCTTCTCCCCCGATCATTCATTCCTTCATTCTCCCTCTGCTCATTCATTCCTTCCTTCTCCCCCGATCATTCATTCCTTCCTTCTCCCCTGATCATTCATTCCTTCCTTCTCCCCTGATCATTCATTCCTTCCTTCCTTCTCCCTCTGCTCATTCATTCCTTCCTTCTCCCCTGCTCATTCATTCCTTCCTTCTCCCCTGCTCATTCATTCCTTCCTTCTCCCCTGATCATTCCTTCCTTCCTTCTCCCCTGATCATTCATTCCTTCCTTCTCCCCTGATCATTCCTTCCTTCCTTCTCCCCTGATCATTCCTTCCTTCCTTCTCCCCTGCTCATTCATTCCTTCATTCTCCCTCTGCTCATTCATTCCTTCCTTCTCCCCTGATCATTCATTCCTTCCTTCTCCCCTGCTCATTCCTTCCTTCTCCCCTGATCATTCATTCCTTCCTTCTCCCCTGCTCATTCATTCCTTCCTTCTCCCCTGATCATTCCTTCCTTCCTTCTCCCCTGCTCATTCATTCCTTACTTCTCCCCTGCTCATTCATTCCTTCATTCTCCCTCTGCTCATTCATTCCTTCCTTCTTCTCCCTCTGATCATTCATTCCTTCCTTCTCCCTGCTCATTCATTCCTTCATTCTCCCTCTGCTCATTCATTCCTTCCTTCTCCCCTGATCATTCATTCCTTCCTTCCTTCTCCCCATTCATTCCTTCCTTCTCCCCTGCTCATTCATTCCTTCATTCTCCTCTGCTCATTCATTCCTTCCTTCTCCCCGATCATTCATTCCTTCCTTCTCCCCGATCATTCATTCTTCCTTCCTTCTCCTGCTCATTCATTCCTTCCTTCTCCCTCTGCTCATTCATTCCTTCCTTCTCCCCCAATCATTCATTCCTTCCTTCTCCCCTGATCATTCATTCCTTCCTTCTCCCCCGATCATTCATTCCTTCCTTCTCCCTCCTGCTCATTCCTTCCTTCCTTCTCCCTCTGATCATTCGTTCCTTCCTTCTCCCTCTGATCATTGATTCCTTCCTTCTCCCTCCTGCTCATTCATTCCTTCCTTCTCCCCTGATCATTCATTCCTTCCTCTCCCTCTGCTCATTCATTCCTTCCTTCTCCCCCATTCATTCCTTCCTTCTCCCCCAATCATTCATTCCTTCCTTCTCCCTCTGATCATTCATTCCTTCCTTCTCCCCCAATCATTCATTCCTTCCTTCTCCCCCAATCATTCATTCCTTCCTTCTCCCTCTGCTCATTCATTCCTTCCTTCTCCCCCAATCATTCATTCCTTCCTTCTCCCTCTGATCATTGATTCCTTCCTTCTCCCTCCTGCTCATTGATTCCTTCCTTCTCCCTCTGCTCATTCATTCCTTCCTTCTCCCCCAATCATTCATTCCTTCCTTCTCCCCTGATCATTCATTTCTTCCTTCTCCCTCCTGCTCATTCATTCCTTCCTTCTCCCCCAATCATTCATTCCTTCCTTCTCCCCTGATCATTCATTCCTTCCTTCTCCCCCAATCATTCATTCCTTCCTTCTCCCTCTGCTCATTCATTCCTTCTCCCCAATCATTCATTCCTTCCTTCTCCCCTGATCATTCATTCCTTCCTTCTCCCCCGATCATTCATTCCTTCCTTCTCCCTCTGCTCATTCATTCCTTCCTTCTCCCCCGATCATTCATTCCTTCCTTCTCCCCCGATCATTCATTCCTTCCTTCTCCCTCTGATCATTCATTCCTTCCTTCTCCCTCTGCTCATTCATTCCTTCCTTCTCCCCTGATCATTCATTCCTTCCTTCTCCTCTGATCATTCATTCCTTCCTTCTCCTCCTGCTCATTCCTTCCTTCCTTCTCCCTCTGATCATTCGTTCCTTCCTTCTCCTCTGCTCATTCATTCCTTCTTCTCCCCATCATTCATTCCTTCCTTCTCCCCGATCATTCATTCCTTCCTTCTCCTGTGATCATTCATTCCTTCCTTCTCCCTCTGCTCATTCATTCCTTCCTTCTCCCCTGATCATTGATTCCTTCCTTCTCCCTCTGATCATTCATTCCTTCCTTCTCCCTCCTGCTCATTCCTTCCTTCCTTCTCCCTCTGATCATTCGTTCCTTCCTTCTCCCTCTGATCATTCGTTCCTTCCTTCTCCCTCTGATCATTCATTCCTTCCTTCTCCCTCTGCTCATTGATTCCTTCCTTCTCCCCGATCATTCATTCCTTTCTTCTCCTCTGCTCATTCATTCCTTCCTTCCTTCTCCTCCTGCTCATTCCTTCCTTCCTTCTCCCTCTGATCATTCATTCCTTCCTTCTCCCCATCATTTGTTCCTTCCTTCTCCCCTGATCATTCATTCCTTCCTTCTCCCTCTGCTCATTCATTCCTTCCTTCTCCCTCTGCTCATTCATTCCTTCCTTCTCCCCTGATCATTCATTCCTTCCTTCTCCCCCGATCATTCATTCCTTCCTTCTCCCCTGATCATTCATTCCTTCCTTCTCCCCTCATTCATTCCTTCCTTCTCCCCTGATCATTCATTCCTTCCTTCTCCCCGATCATTCATTCCTTCCTTCTCCCTCTGCTCATTCATTCCTTCCTTCTCCCCGATCATTCATTCCTTCTCCCTCTGCTCATTCATTCCTTCCTTCTCCCTCTGATCATTCATTCCTTCCTTCTCCCTCTGCTCATTCATTCCTTCCTTCTCCCCTGATCATTCATTCCTTCCTTCTCCCTCTGATCATTCATTCCTTCCTTCTCCCTCCTGCTCATTCATTCCTTCCTTCTCCCTCTGATCATTCCTTCCTTCCTTCTCCTCTGCTCATTCATTCCTTCCTTCTCCCCGATCATTCATTCCTTCCTTCTCCCCCGATCATTCATTCCTTCCTTCTCCCTGTGATCATTCATTCCTTCCTTCTCCCTCTGCTCATTCATTCCTTCCTTCTCCCCTGATCATTGATTCCTTCCTTCTCCCTCTGATCATTCATTCCTTCCTTCTCCCTCCTGCTCATTCCTTCCTTCCTTCTCCCTCTGATCATTCGTTCCTTCCTTCTCCCTCTGATCATTCGTTCCTTCCTTCTCCCTCTGATCATTCATTCCTTCCTTCTCCCTCTGCTCATTGATTCCTTCCTTCTCCCCCGATCATTCATTCCTTTCTTCTCCCTCTGCTCATTCATTCCTTCCTTCTCCCTCCTGCTCATTCCTTCCTTCCTTCTCCCTCTGATCATTCATTCCTTCCTTCTCCCCCATCATTTGTTCCTTCCTTCTCCCTCTGCTCATTATTCCTTCCTGCACTCGTGATTCCACATTTGCCAAACTCTGGCCTGAGGTGCTGACAGGACCGGTGGCTCTGCTCTGAGAGCCCTGAATCCTTTCCTGCCCACCAGCTTGTGCCTGGGGGAGACCAAGGCCCTGAGTGTTGGTTTTACCTTCTGTGCCCAGACAGAAGGCTCTAAGGCAGGTGAGCTGGCTGCCCAGGAGCAAAGGCACCTCCTCAGCTGCTGGTGGCTCTGGCTCTGTTGCCATCGTGGGGAGAGGAGGTGGTGCCAGGGGCTGGCAGTGCAGTGAGGGGCTGCTGTGCTCCCAGGAGGGTGGCTGCATGGGTGACCTGTTCCCAGGGCCAAGTGTGGGCTGGTCCGGTCCTGCCCTCCGATCACTGCCTGACCCTGGAGTGCACCAATCGGCCAGCGGCCTTGTCCCCTTCTGCCCTGCCCTGCCCTGGGAGAAGGGGTCTCAGATTTGCAGTGAGCTTCGGGCTTCCTAGGGGTAGCTCACAACTGCTTCTACCTGGAAACTCTGGAAGGCAGAGCAGGCAGCTTAGTGAAGCAGCAGAGATGAGAGCAGCTTTCCCATGGGCGCACGAGGCCAGGCCTGGCAGGGAGGCAGCCTGGGACCTGCTGTGGGGGTGGTTCTCTTCCCCGAGGGCAGGGACGCAGTGTGGTGAGGGCAGGGGGTGAGTCAAGGTGTCCAGGCTGGCAGGGACTTGGGGAGAAGTTCTTGTGGAAGGGAAGTGCAGGCCAGCCTTGGCGCCGTGACGGTGCAGAGGGCAAGCTGCCCAGGTGGCCCTGGAAGGCAGTTGAGATGGCTGGGCACAGAGCGTGGTCTCTTTGGCAGGGAGTGTGGGGAACTATGGGGGAGAGGAGGCGGCTGGGACCCAGGTATTGGCAGGGGCGCTGAGAGGGAGGGGCCCGGGGCCTAGGAGAGTGGATGGCAGAAGGACAGGAGCAGACAGGACAGGAGTGGACGAGGAACAGGGAGGGCAGAGGGTGCCCTGTTGTTGGTGAAGCCGGGTTTCTGTGACAGCGGAAGGAGGGTGAGATCAGGAGGTGCCAGCCCGTGGGGATCCACCAGGCGTCAGCCTCACCCTGAGCCCTCCCCAGCCCCCTGCCACCCCCAGCTGCCTTGGCCTCCTGCTCTGTCCCAGGGGATGACCGTAGCCTGTCCAGCTCTTCCTCGGAGGCCAGTCACTCAGACGTCAGCGCCAGCAGCCGGCTCACCTCGTGGCCAGAGCAGTCCCTGTCGTCGGCCAGCACGTCGCAGGAGGGGCCTAGGCCAGCAGCTGCCCAGGGCCCTGGGGAAGCCATGCTGGGTGCCTCCAGGCTGCCCCCCAAGCTGCTTCAGCCTCGGCAGCTGCAGGAGGTCGGCCGCCAGAGCTCCTCGGACAGCGGCATCGCCACGGGCAGCCTCTCCTCCTACGCCAGCAGCAGCCTGGACGTGTGGCGGGCTGCTGACGAACTGGGCTCGCTGCTCAGCCTGCCAGTGGCCGGGGCCCCTGAGCCCAGCCTGTGCACCTGCCCACCCGGGGCCATCGAGTACCAGGTGCCCACCTCGCTGCGGCCCCACTACGACACACCACGCAGCCTGCGCCTGGCTCCCAGGGACCACAGCCCCGCCTCACAGGGCAGCCCTGGTGACAGTGCGGCCGGGGACTTGGGCGGCCAGACGTCTGCCGGGTGTCCCTCTGGCTGGCTGGGCACAAGACGGCGGGGCCTGGCGACGGAGGCCCCCCAGGGCAGCGAGGCCACACTGCCTGGCCCGGCCCCCGGCGAGCCCTGGGAAGCAGGCAGCCCCCACGCAGGGCCAGCCCCGGCTTTCTTTTCGACATGTCCCGTCTGTGGAGGACTCAAGGTAAACCCCCCTCCGTGAGAGCCGCAGATCCGGTCCGCGGCTGCACAGGGGCTGAATTTGCCCCCAGACGGGAGAGGAGGTGGCCCTGGCCTCCTTGCCCAGGACAGGCGCTCTGCATTCTGTGGGAGGGACCGGGATCTCCTGGAGAGGGGACTGGGGGAGCATCCTGTGGCTGCCCATGGAGAAAGGGGCTGACTTGAGCTGAGTTCTGGAAGGGAGGGGCTCTGGCCGGGCAGGTCAGGGTCGGCAGAGCCCCAAGGCCCAGCTTCCCTTTGTGTCTCCCAGTCCTGAGGATCAGGCTCTGGGGCTCTGGCGGGTGCTGCATCTCTGCGGCTTGTGCCTCGCACTGGGGTGCCAGGGGCTGGAGGCCCCGCTGCTGGCCTTGCCTTGTTCTCCTCGGGCCTCACGTCCTGTTCGTGGGTGGCCGGTTCTCCCCCTCATGTCTCTGGTGCAGTCACACCACGTGCTAAGCACCAAGCCACCCACAGCGGCTCTGGACACCCAGGCTCTACCAGCCCAGCCGCTGGCTCTGTGGGCGCCAGGCCTCATCCCCGTCTGTGGGAGGAAACTGAAGCTCAGGAGGCTGCGTGACTCGTGAGGTCTCTGGGGTCTGGGTCCTCTGCTCTCCGAGGAAGCCCTTGCAGGAAGGCCCTGGGGGCAGGCGGTGTCCTCACAGCAGCCTCACTCGCTGACCCTGCTGGGAGGGGCCGTGTGCCCCAGGCTTCTGGTGAGAGCCTCCTCGTGGGGCCCAAGGCGGGCTTGGCATCAGGAGGCTCCGGGCCCTGTCTGTGCTTGCCCTTGCCCAGTGCCCCTTAGTATCAGCAGCTCGGCTCCCCTGTGTCGGAGGCAGGGAGGTATCCGGCCCGCTGTGCACACCGTGGGTGACATCGTCCCACCCAGCCCAGAGCCAGCCCTGACCACCGCCCAGCCGAGCCCTGGGAACACCTGGCTCCATCCCTTGCTGTCGGTCATTTCTCACTCCGACACTTTTTGTAAGACATTCTCAGACTGGAAATAAAGTGTTCTTTTCTTACCACCTTGTCCTCGTCCGTTGCCCGGCCCTCTGACCCCTCACCAGGCCTCCACACTGGGCCTTTGCCTGGATCTGAAGTCCCCGAGCCTGGCCTCCACGCTGGGCCTCTGCCTGGATCCCCGAGCCTGGCCTCCATGCTGGGCCTCTGCCTGGATCCACGAGCCTGGCCTCCTCGGCCGTCATCTCAGGAGCTCGAGCAGCCTCGTCCGTCTCGTCAGCCTTGGGCCTGAATGCTATGGCATGCAGAGAGGCAGGGCCGGGCAGCCCTCAGGCTGTGCTGTGCATGTGTGTGTGTGTCCATGTGTGCGTGCGTGTGTGCATGCGCACGTGTGTGTGCCTGCATGTGTCTGTGTGCGCACACGTGTGGTGTGCGTGTGCGTGCATGTGCACACACGTGTACGTGCGCACGTGTGGTGTGTGTGCGCGTGTGCGTGTGCGTGTGTGTGCACATGTGACACGTTCCTGGGTATGTCCTGGAGACTGCAATGGGGTCTCAGTAGTCCATCGGGCTCAGGCACGGGGCTCCTCAGGTCCAGGTGAGAGCAGACCCTCCAACCTGAGGCCAGGAGGGGACTGGCTCTGAGCCTGGGTCCCCAGCCCCTCCTGTCTCCCCATATGGGGCCAAGTTCCAGGCTGGTCTCAGTTACCCCTGCACATCCTGTGGGGGCACCTGTCTGCCCTCTTGCCTGCCACCCTGTTTGGGGGCGACTCCGTGTGGGGAGTCCAGGAGGAGCTTCTGCAGTGATGCCTGGTGGCAAGTGTGGGCTTTGGGGACTGAGTTTGGGCCACGTCCACTGGCTGGGTGCCCCTAGCCAGCCCCGCGCCTCTCTGAGCCTCAGTTTCCTCTTGCAAACGGGGTGACAGACCCTGCCTCACTGAGCTGCATGAGGGTCTGATGAGGTCACGTCACAGGTGCTCAATAGCTGCCGTCACTGTCGCCCCAGCTGCCGTCACCTCCGGCAGTGGCTGTGCCAGCCTTGTTGCAGGACCAGAGGCTGTGGCGGCCATGCTGGGGAGCCGAGCCCTCCTGCCAGAGTCCTCATAATCGGAGCTCAGCCTTCTGCATTCCCACGGGTCCCCTGACCAAGGCTCGAGGGACAGAGTCCCTCTGACAACAGCCGACTGAGGCACTCCACAGTGGCCTGGGGGGTGGTGTGGGGTCATGGAGGCCTCTTGCCTGGTGGGACCAGGCCCCTGGACAGCCCTTCCTTATGGGAACATGGCGGGGGCGTCTGCCTCTCCCCACTGTGCTGAAGCGCAGGCCTCGCTCCGGGCGTCTGAAGGTTCTGCCCACCGCCTGCTGCAGTGTGCGGTCTGGGGTCTCCAGCCTCAGTACCCCTTCCCAGGTGGGTGGCCAGTGGAGTGGGCGCTTCTCCTCAGCCCAGGGGCAACCAGATGGGGCATACACTGGCTCTGTTCTCTCACCACCCGGGAGCCTCTGGGCCTGGCCAGGTAGGAACAGGGCAGACCTTCGCTGCTTCGGGCTCTGTACCACCTGCACCTGCAGGCCTGGCCCTCCCAGGGCATCTGGGGACGGGCGCCTTTGGGCCTGTGTGTGATGAGCTTGGGGTGCTGGCCTTTGTCAAAAGCTCTCAGAGTCTGGATCAGCCTAGTCTGCTCAGGGCGCCCTGTGTGAGGGTCCCAGTCCTGTGACTGTCTACCCTCAAGTCTGGCCTGGAGTGGAACTCAGCACCGAGCCCCCACTTCCAGCCTCCCAGCCCCCACCCACAAAGCCCTCACAACAGGAGGCTGCTGTGGCCTCTTTCTGGCCGCCCACTGCTGGGGCCCATGTGGGGCCTTCTCTTGGGCTGGCCCCGCTTCTGCTTGTTCGGGCTGGAGGAGGGCAGGAAACCTCTGTGCTCAGCCACGGGCTGCCGTCCCTCCCTCAAGTGGCCTTCAGACCCCACCCCAGGCTTCTCCAGGGACTGAGGGCACCTCCAGTTAGGCACAGCCCACTCAGAGGCCCAGGAGCAGCAGGTCGCCTGCAGTGTTGGGGAACTGTGCTCATCTCACCTCTCAATGGGGTGCTTTCCAGGGGCGCCCCCACGGAGCCCTCCCCGCCGCTGCTGAGAGCAGGGCCCACACCCTGAAGGACGGGAAAGGAAATGGAGGCCATGCTCAGAGCAGCTGCTCAGCTCTGAGGTCGGTGCCCAGACACTACCTCTTGAGTGTGGTCCTCCTCCCATAAAGCTCTAGTAGCAAAATAGGCGGCTCTGGACCGGGCCTAGGGGCTCGGAACTGCCCCATCCCCAGATGAGGAGGCCTCCAGCTCTTCTGTGGCTGGTTATGGGGGCTGCCACCAGACTGAGGGGTCAGGGTGGGTGGGCAGCCCTGATATCTGGGGACTAGGGGGCAAAGGGCCCTGGAGAGAAGGCATCAGGGATGGCGGGTAGACTCCCTGCAGGTGGCCCAGGTCCCCCAGCCTGTGTCACTCTTGGGGGTAGCGTCCTTGTTCTCAGAGGCCCCGGGCACAGGATGAAGGGAAGCCTGAAGGGTGCGCTGACCTGGGTTCTCTTTGGTCTAGGGAGCAGCTGCCTTACCCCCTGGACCTGCGACAGTACATTCAGGTAGGCACCTGGAGTCCCTCAGAGCTCAGGGACAGAGAGATGGGAGTCCGGGTGGGTGCAGAAATGACAGCCAGAGTCTGGCTAGATGGGGAGGGTGATGGGCCCACTGCCAGCAGGGACTGCGGGGAATGAGGTGAAAGTGGGTATTGGGATGACAGTGTATGCTGGGCGGCAGTGGGCGTTGGGTGGCAGTGGGCATTGGGTGGAAGCGGGTGTTGGGTGGCAGTGGGTGTTGGGCGGCAGCGGGTGCTGGGCGGTGGCAGGTGTTGGGCAGCGGTGGGCTCTGGGCAGCGGTGGGCTCTGGGCGGTGGGTGTTGGGCGACAGTGGGTGTTGGGTGGCAGTGGGTGTTGGGCAGCGGTGGGCTCTGGGCGGTGGGCTCTGGGTGGCGGTGGGTGTTGGGCGACAGTGGGTGTTGGGTGGCGGTGGGCTCTGGGCGGCGGTGGGTGTTGGGTGGCAGCAGGCAGTGGGGATGAGTCCCAGCCCAGGTGTGCACAGCAGGGCAGTGGGTAGAAGCTAGGCTGCTGGCTCTGTGTGGCCTGGACCAGTGTGGCCTCTCAGGAGCACCTGCTGAGAGTGCCCAGTGGGCAGCTGGATGATGGATTGAGGGTTGGGAGACACAGACTTGGGTCTGTGGGTCCCCAGGCTGTGAGCATGGACCTGTTCCTGGAAGGGGGCATGGCAGGAAGGCAGTCAGAGCTGGGGTCCAGGAGCCCCAGCTTAGGAGGAGGGGTTGTGTCCTCAGAGAGCGGAGGGGGGCCTGTGGAGGCTGGGCTTGTGGTAAGTGACTTGGTGAGGAGCAGGCATTGGTGCCCTGGCAGGTGCAGTTTTGGGGCTGGGCTGGGAGGGACGGCCAGGCAGGGAACCAGTGGGAAGGCGCAGGTCCCCAGGGTCTCCCTGAAGAAGCCCAGCTGTCATGGGGACAGAGCCCTGCTGAAGGCTGGGCAGGGTTGAGAGAGGCTGGAGGTGAGGGTGGCTGGCCTGAGGTGGATGGGTGGCATAGTTCTGTGTCTCAGTTTCCCTGTGGGCAGGAACCTCTATGGACTGAGCCTTGGATTCCTCAATCCCTTCTTCCCAGGCAGGTGGCACCTACAGGGGGCGTATGGTCCAGGCAGGCCTGGAGGGGATACCTGGGGATAGGGGCATGGCTCAGGCAGGCCTGGAGGGGACACCTAGAGGTGGGGGCATGGCTCAGGCAGGCCTGGAGGGGATACCTGGGGATGGGGGCGAAACCACAGGTGGGCAAGGGCAGCTCAGAAAGCCCCCACTAGCCGGCCTTGGACCTGGGCTGGGCACTGATCCTTGCAGTCCAGAGTGCTGAGGCTGCCACCAGGCCAGAGGAGGTGGGGCCAGCCCTCCCCCAAGGGTCCTCCCGGGGTCTGCCATTGCTTCCCCGAGGCCACCCATACCCTTCAGGTGTCTTTTACTCAGACGGGGTACCCTGGGGCATAGGTGTGGGGGTCAAGGGGACAGGCCCATAGGATGTACTGGAGGACGTGAATCTTTTCCACAGAGGCTGGCAGGGGTTTCGGGAGGGGCGCCTGGGGTCTGTCATTGGACAGAGGTGAGCCAGGCCGGTGTGGTAGTGTCAGGCTGCCAGCCAAGGGCGGGGTGAGGGGTGAAGGAGGAGGGCGCAGAAGGGCCAATTCCCAGTTCCTGCTTCACCGCAAGTGTCTGAGGCACTGGGAGCGATGCTTACAGAAGCCGAAACAAAAGCAAAGTCCCAAGGAGGGCATGGGAGGCGGAGCACTGGGGACCTGGGCGCTGGTGGCCGTGGAGAAGCTGCGGATATGGCCTCCCGGCCCAGCGCCGCTTACAGCCTAGTGGACTCCGGGCGGTGCTGAGAACCTTCATCCTTCTCCCTGCAGTCAGGACTCATGCTCCTTCCAGCTTCCACTCTCGCCCCTCCAACCCAACACCTTGGGGACATCCTTGGAAGAACGAATTCAATCCTAAAACAAGGTGCCAGGCTGCAGGGGCGTGTTCAGCCCATCATGGGCGAGCCCCAGCCCCGCCCCTTGGCTTCAGGGACCTGTGCAGGGCAGCCTGGCCCCTTTCCAGACTCCAGGCCCCGGCATGCCCCCAGCTCTCCCCACACCTGCCTCTCCCACCACGCCTTCTTGGCCTCTATCCTTCAGCATGCCCCCTCCTCCAGGCAGCTGACCCTGACGCCCCTGTCCCTGCTGGCCCAGGTTCCAGCCTGGGCTCCCGAACTTGGCCGTGGTGTTCTGTGGCTCATCTTGTGAAGGGGTCCTGGCATCCCGAGAGGGGGCTAGCCCTCTAGGACCATGCACTGCAGGAGGGGGTCTCCCCAGGGCCCCAGGCCCC
The DNA here is from genome assembly GCA_021498475.1 of Saguinus midas. Classification (NCBI taxonomy): domain Eukaryota; kingdom Metazoa; phylum Chordata; class Mammalia; order Primates; family Cebidae; genus Saguinus; species Saguinus midas. The sequence goes on along the minus strand of CM038393.1, from coordinate 132,714,027 downwards.
GGCAGGGTCGGGACAGAACTGTGCTGGCTGCTTTAGTTCATGGAATCAGGTGAGCGAACCTGCATCGACCTGGGCTCCCTCTCACTCTGTCCTGGCTGCTGGCTGCAGAATCAGCAAGTCAGGTCTCTGGGAGACTGGGAGCAAGCAGGTGAACGTTCCCCCCAGCAGACATGTGGAAGGGAGTGACGGGGACAAGGGTGTGAGCAGCCAGGCAGACTGGGCGCCTGCCGCAGGTGCCGGGCAGCGGGTGGCCACAGGAGAGCCTGGGTCTGCTTCGGACGCACCCCTGGAGCAGGGAGGCCCAGCCTTGAGCCAGGCCCTTCCCCCGACAGGCAGGCGTTTCAGGGAGGCCGACCTGCAGGGCAGTCAACCCCCAACCCAGCCCCCACCTGAATTCTGAGGGCTCGGAGTGTGCCAGGGCAGGGAGCTCAATCCGGGTAGGGCTTGGCTGAGCCTCCCGGTCGCTGGGTCAGGGAATGAGGAAGGGGGACTTGCTCTCACTGTCCCCACATCACGTGGCTTTGAGTTTCCCCACAAGGCCCTGACGACAGGAGTGGGAGGAGGCGCTGGAGAATGGGATCCTTCTGCAGGACCTCGGTGCCTGCAATGTGGAGCCCTCAGGGCGGCAGAGGAGGGGCCAGCGTGTGTCCAGCCCCACAAGGTGGGAGCCTTCCTCAAGTTCCACCCAGCCGGACCCCACCCTCCAAGCACCTGCTCTGCCCACCCTAGCACCAGCTGGGTTTGCAGACAGAAGCATCAGCTGTTATAGGAAGTGGGTGGGGCCAGGGAATAACTCCCAAGAAGGGAGAGAGGGTGTGGGGTGCCTGGGTGCCCTGGAGGGGACGCAGAGGGAGCCTGGGCCTGTGCGCAGGGAGCCTGCAGCAGGTGGGGTGACCCAGGAGGACAGTGAGGGGCAGGTGCTGGAGGCCAGAAAAAAGCAGGGCTGTGCTGGCCTGGGAGGTACAGGGAGAGGAGAGAGAAGGTGCTGGGACAGCCAGGGAGGGGTGGCTGGCAGGGAGACTGCCAGGAAGGTGCGGGTGAGTGGTGCAGGGACAGAAGAGCGGGACTCGAGGGGTCCACTGGGGGCGGCAATGACTGCAGGAGAGGTGGCACAGGGAGGGGCGACGCTTCCTTCTGCTCTGTGGGCACCTGGACCAGGAGTGGACAGTGGAGGGGGTGGTTTCAGGATGGGGCAGTGCTGGGCCACAAACTGACAGGGAAAATGGAGCGGGAACCTCCAAGGCGCAGGAGAGGCGGAGTGGGAAGGAGGGGCTGGTGGGGCAGGCAGCTCTTCACTGCAAAATCTGTGGGATCAGTGCGGCTCTCCGCCCCCACGGGGCTCACAGCCGCTCCCCCAACAGGATCCCCAGGACCCGTGGCTGTGGACAGCCCAGGACCAGAGAGGCCTGGAAGCGAGGCGCCCGCTTACGTGAACATCCCCGTCAGCCCCTCCTCCAGAAGGCAGCTGCACTACATGGGCCTGGAGCTCCAGGAGGCCGGTGAGGGTGTCCGAGGTGGGTCCCTGCCCTGTGTGGAGGCCCTGACAGTTGGGAGCTGGGACCACAGCCTCAGGGCCCTGTCCCCCAACCCCACCCAGCAACCCTCACCAGGGAGCTCTGCCTACCAGCCTCCCCCCAGGAGGCAAACTTCCCCAACTCCATCCCTGGCTGGGCTACACCCCCTGAGGGTGTCTCCACTGCAGGAGGGGGTGTCCTCTCCAGCAGGCCTGGCTGGGGACTGCTGTGGAGGGCAGGGTCACAGGCCTGGGCAGTGGGGCGGCGCAGGCTGCCGCTGACCACGGGCTTCTTTCAGGGGCCGGCGTCTCCCTCTACGCCCAGATCGACATCGCCGCCACCGAGACAGCTCATAGAGTGGGGGCCCGGCACGCCCGGGCCCGGGAGGAGCAGCTGTGGGAGCTGGAGCAGAGGAGGGCAGCGCAGCCGTGAGGCCGCAGCGCCCGGTGCTGACCACACACCCCGCCGCCTGTGCTGCCGCCACAGCCCCGGCAGGCCTGCCCCTTCTGCTGGCCGTGGCCTGATCCCCAGTTGCCGGAGAGGGCGTGGCTGGTCTCCGGGCCCTGGTGCAAACAGGAAGAAGTATCCAGGGCCCACGGCCAGGCCTCCTGCCTCGCAGGTGCCCCGGGCTGACCCTTGCTTTGGCCTGAATGAGTTGCTCTGGATCCCAGGCTGCCTGAGGCCCTGCTTCCAGGGGTCAGGTAGCTCTGGTCGCTGCCCAGGAGTGAGTTTGGGAGCATGGTTTGTGGTGCCTGGGATGCAAACTGCCCTCTCACCCTGGAGGTGACTGCCTGGATGACAGCTGTGTCCTGGCAAAATGCTCATTCTTCACCTTGGTGTTGTGCCCTGCAGCACCAGGAGCCAGCGCCTGCTACAGCACTGCGCTGCCCGAACTGGAGTCTCCGCACTCCCGGCAGTCCTGCCTGGGCCACCGCAGCCCTGTGCCCGGGACCCGTTACAGTCAGTCGTGTAAAGACCTTCATATTGTGACTTCTGTTTCTGACGATGCCTAGTTTTTCTCTCTCCTGGTTTCTGCTCCTGGACATGGATCTGATGTCTTCATGTGGGGGTGCTCAGGGTTGGGGCGAGCAGAGCTGCCTTCCTTGGTGGCACGGGGTTGGGTGTGCAGAGGGGATGTGGCCCAAGGTACACACAGACACACTTGGTCCAAACCCTGCCCCATAGCCCCACGATCCTGTCAACAGCACAGGATGGACCCTTTCTCCCATTATGTAAATGTGAAGCCCGAGCTCCAGCCGGCCAGGGTCACGGGGAGGGGCGGGGCTGTGCACCTGGGTTGCATGTCTGAGCTGGGGCATGCGGTGGCCTGGAGGTGGACATCTCAACTCTGCCACCTGGAGGGCCTGACTTGGCTGCAGCCCTGGACCAGGGTGCAGGCCAAGCCTTGCCCCAACTTGCAGCTTAAAATCTTGTCCAGGGGCTTCTGGGCCAAGAGCCCACCCCAGCCCTGTCTGTCAGAATGCTCCCCAGGGCCTGGGCGTCTAAGCAGATCTCTGTCCTGGCCCAGCTGGCTCCGGATTGACCCTGCATCCTCAGAAGTCACAGGTGGAGTGGGGGCGCCAGGAGGGCCAGTGCCCTGAGCCTGCCCACTTGAGGGCCCCACTGAGCAGCAGTGGCAGCCACCTGCAGTCCCCGGGCAGGGGCCTCCCTGGGTCCTTGATGAGCTCCTGGGGGAGAGGCAAGGGAAGGGTGGGAAGATGAAAGAAAGGGATGAATACGGGTGGAGCTCCGACATGCAAACAAGAGCTCCATCTCCAGGAGCAAGGCAGGGGCCCGTGCGGGGCTTCCTCAAGCCACAGGGGTTGAGGGCACGCAGTACACCCACCACCTATGCACATGGCCCCATCAGCCCACCGACCTCCAAGCCACAGCACCCACACAGAAGGAAACCCCAACCCCGCAGCTACAACTGGACAAACGCTTGACGTTCCCCTGGAGTTGTGACTGGCAGCCAAAGCCCGACAGTCATCTCTGCAAAGCTATTGTAGCTGTGAGGTAGAGCACATGGGTCATCATGTGGCCATGGAGGCCTCAGCCACCCTGGGGCACCCTGGACTCCGGCTTCTGCCTGCATGCAGCTGCTGACCCTGGGCCTGAGCCTGACCCGGCCTCTGCCCACTGCCCTGGCACTGCACCACATGCGGCCACCAGCGCCCCCTGTCCTCCTGCCGCCTCTGCTGGTCTTCCTACCCTTCTCCTTCCCTTTTGTCAGAGCAGGAGCCTCTGCCCAAGACCACCCGGGATCTGCAGGCCCAGGCCTCTCTCCTGACACCCGTGCTGCAGGAAGCCTGGAGCGTCCGGGACCAGGCAGGACGCATGCAGACGCAATGGCACCACACACTCATGCCCCACACGTGGACGGGACCTGGGCTCAGCCCAGCTACCAGCAGCTCATACGTGGGGCATGGGGACCCTGCCGTCCCAATGTCCCGAGCAGTCAGTGCTGGCACGGTTGAGCATCTGTGACTCTGGGAATACCAGTGCCAGGCAGACCTGTTATCTCGAACAACTTGGGTGGGCCAGTGTTGTGCCGCCCAGGTCACAAGGAAGGTCCTCTGACAGGCGGGTGGCTAGTGTGGCCCCTTCCTTCTCAGCTCGACTTCAGATGTCCCCAGAATGCAGCTTTCTATGCACTCGTCATTAACACATGGTCACATCTCCCATGGACGTATGAATCGCCTCTCAAATACCATGGCGGGCCCGGCTGCCAATCCACTCCATTTTGCTGAGGAAGTCTCTGCCCTGCCGCATGCAGCTGCTACCCTGCATCTGCCCACATTGAAGTCCTGGAAATTGCAGGTCTCTGCTGGGGAGGGTCCCTTTCCGTGGGTCCTGTGTCTTGATCTATTCTTCCATTTTAAGGCACCCTCCTCCAGGAGCAACTGAAGACATGTGGTAAGGGGGTGAATGTGAGGTCTTACACTCTTCAAAAAAACTTGTGTTCTACTTCTATACTTCACAGCTGGGGACAGAGTTTTAGGGAGGGAGTGATTTTCCTCTGAAACATCAGTCTGCTCTGCAGACATGCAGCTCCCGCTACTGCTGCAAAGTCTGATCCTGTCTCCCCTTTTTGCTGTCTTTGATTCATTTCTAGGCCTCCATTGCTTTTCAATTTCATAATTATAATTTTCAGCTCTTACCCGAGGGCCTTGCATTCTGGAAAGCTGCTCTTCAGTTACAGAAAATCGTGTTGAATTATTTGACGATTCCCCCACTTGCATTTTCTCTGGCCTCTCTGGAGTCTGTTATTCAGATTGTTAGGCATCCTGGGTCACCCTTGACAGTTTATTCTTGATCCTTTCTTGTGGTACTCGGTGTGATTTTTTTTTTTTTTGAGGTAGGGTCTCACTGTCGCCTAGGCTGGAGCTCAGTGGGGCTAATTCAGCCACCTGCAGCCTCGGCCTCCTGGGCTCAGGTGATCCTCCCACTTTAGCCTCCTGAGTAGCTGGGATTACACTTTTATTTTTTAGTCTTTGAGGGCTTTATTTCTGCTGCCAGGCCCTGATTTGCCATTCTTTCTGTTCTTGGTGTGTTTTACAGCACCCTGTTCTGGTTACACAGACACACTCTTCTCTGAGGAATTCCTTAGTTACCATTTACAAACGGAAAAATACACTTTTAAGTGTACAACTTGATAAACCATTGCACATGTACAAACCATGTGACCAGCAGCCAGATGAACATCTAGAACTTTCCCCATCATGACTCAAAACTCCCTCCTGTCTTTTCCAGAGGAGGCCACTATAGACTACATCACTATTGACTCCCATCACTACGAACTCCCATCACCTCCAACACTACAGACTCCATCACCACTGACTCCATCACACTGACTCCATAACACTGACTCCGTCACCACTGACTCCATAACACTGACTCCATCACCACTGACTCCGTAACACTGACTCCGTAACACTGACTCCATAACACTGACTCCATAACACTGACTCCATCAACACTGACTCCGTAACACTGACTCCATCACACTGACTCCATAACACTGACTCCATCACCACTGACTCCGTAACACTGACTCCATCACACTGACTCCATAACACTGACTCCATCACCACTGACTCCGTAACACTGACTCCATCACACTGACTCCATAACACTGACTCCATCACCACTGACTCCGTAACACTGACTCCGTAACACTGACTCTATCACCACTGACTCCATCACACTGACTCCATAACACTGACTCCATCACCACTGACTCCGTAACACTGACTCCGTAACACTGACTCCGTAACACTGACTCCATAACACTGACTCCGTAACACTGACTCCATAACACTGACTCCATCACCACTGACTCCGTAACACTGACTCCATAACACTGACTCCATCACCACTGACTCCGTAACACTGACTCCATCACACTGACTCCATCACACTGACTCCATCACCACTGACTCCGTAACACTGACTCCGTAACACTGACTCCATAACACTGACTCCATCACCACTGACTCCGTAACACTGACTCCATCACACTGACTCCATAACACTGACTCCATCACCACTGACTCCGTAACACTGACTCCGTAACACTGACTCCATCACCACTGACTCCATAACACTGACTCCATCACACTGACTCCATAACACTGACTCCATCACCACTGACCCCATCACCACTGACTCTGTAACACTGACTCCATAACACTGACTCCATCACACTGACTCCATCACACTGACTCCGTAACACTGACTCCATCACACTGACTCCATCACACTGACTCCATCACACTGACTCCATCACCACTGACTCCGTAACACTGACTCCATCACCACTGACTCCGTAACACTGACTCCATCACCACTGACTCCATAACACTGACTCCATAACACTGACTCCATCACCACTGACTCCATAACACTGACTCCATCACCACTGACTCCGTAACACTGACTCCGTAACACTGACTCCATCACCACTGACTCCATAACACTGACTCCATCACACTGACTCCATAACACTGACTCCATAACACTGACTCCATCACCACTGACCCCATCACCACTGACTCCGTAACACTGACTCCATAACACTGACTCCATAACACTGACTCCATCACACTGACTCCATCACACTGACTCCGTAACACTGACTCCATCACACTGACTCCGTAACACTGACTCCATCACACTGACTCCATCACACTGACTCCATCACCACTGACTCCATAACACTGACTCCATAACACTGACTCCATAACACTGACCCCATCACCACTGACTCCATAACACTGACTCCATCACCACTGACTCCATAACACTAACTCCGTAACACTGACTCCATCACACTGACTCCATAACACTGACTCCATCACCACTGACTCCGTAACACTGACTCTGTAACACTGACTCCATCACCACTGACTCCATAACACTGACTCCATCACCACTGACTCCATAACACTGACTCCATCACACTGACTCCATCACACTGACTCCATCACCACTGACTCCGTAACACTGACTCCATCACTGACTCCATCACCACTGACTCCATCACCACTGACTCCGTAACACTGACTCCATCACACTGACTCCATCACACTGACTCCATCACCACTGACTCCGTAACACTGACTCCATCACACTGACTCCATAACACTGACTCCATCACCACTGACCCCATCACCACTGACTCCGTAACACTGACTCCATAACACTGACTCCATAACACTGACTCCATCACACTGACTCCATCACACTGACTCCGTAACACTGACTCCATCACACTGACTCCGTAACACTGACTCCATCACACTGACTCCATCACACTGACTCCATCACCACTGACTCCATAACACTGACTCCATAACACTGACTCCATAACACTGACTCCATCACCACTGACTCCATAACACTGACTCCATCACCACTGACTCCATAACACTAACTCCGTAACACTGACTCCATCACACTGACTCCATAACACTGACTCCATCACCACTGACTCCGTAACACTGACTCTGTAACACTGACTCCATCACCACTGACTCCATAACACTGACTCCATCACCACTGACTCCATAACACTGACTCCATCACACTGACTCCATCACACTGACTCCATCACCACTGACTCCGTAACACTGACTCCATCACACTGACTCCATCACCACTGACTCCATCACCACTGACTCCGTAACACTGACTCCATCACACTGACTCCATCACACTGACTCCATCACCACTGACTCCGTAACACTGACTCCATCACACTGACTCCATAACACTGACTCCATCACCACTGACTCCGTAACACTGACTCCGTAACACTGACTCTATCACCACTGACTCCATCACACTGACTCCATAACACTGACTCCATCACCACTGACTCCGTAACACTGACTCCGTAACACTGACTCCGTAACACTGACTCCATAACACTGACTCCATCACCACTGACTCCGTAACACTGACTCCATAACACTGACTCCATCACCACTGACTCCGTAACACTGACTCCATCACACTGACTCCATAACACTGACTCCATCACCACTGACTCCGTAACACTGACTCCATCACACTGACTCCATCACACTGACTCCATCACCACTGACTCCGTAACACTGACTCCGTAACACTGACTCCGTAACACTGACTCCATCACACTGACTCCATCACACTGACTCCATCACCACTGACTCCATCACCACTGACTCCATCACACTGACTCCATCACCACTGATTCCCATCGCTACTGACTCCATCATTAGGGACTCCCATCACTACTGACTCCGATCACTACTGACTCTATCACTAGGGACTGCCATCACTACTGACTCCATCACTACTGAGTCCATCACTAGGGACTCCTAGCACTACTGACTCCATCACTACTGATTCCCATCACTACTGACTCCATCATTACTGACTCCATCACTAGGGACTCCATCACTAGGGATTCCTATCACTATTGACTCCAACACTAGGGACTCCCATCATTACTAACTCCATCACTAGGGACTCCATCATTACTGACTCCCATCACCACTGACTCCAACACCACTGATTCCCATAGCTACTGACTCCGTCACTAGGGACTCCCATCACTACTGACTCTATCACTAGGGACTCCCATCAATACTGACTCCCATCGCTACTGACTGTATCACTAGGGACTCCCATCACTACAGACTCCATCACAAGGGACTCCCATCGCTACTGACTCCATCACTAGGGACTCCCATCACAGACTCCCATCGCTACTGAAAGCTATCACTGGAGAGTCCTTTTGTGCACATTCAGCTTGCTCTGCTCATCCTCATGTTCAGATCCATGCTGTGGGATTCACAGTTCACTACTCAAATACTGCCCCTGTTCCATTATGCAAACACAGCACGACTTGTCATCTAGGCCCAATGACGGACATTCAGGCTGTTTCCAGTTTGAGGCTATCACAAAGTTGTTACGTGAACATTCCTGCAGACAGACACACTTTTCTTCCGATACATGTGGTAGTGAAATGTTAGCACAGGGAAATCTTATTTTTCTTTTTGAGTCAACAGTTTTGCTCTTGTTGCCCAGGCTGGAGTGCAATGGTGTGGTCTCGGCTCACTGCAACGCCTGCCTCCCAGGTTCAAGCAATTCTCCTACGTCAGCCTCCTGAGTAGCTGGAATTACAGGCATGCGCCACCATGCCCAGCTAATTTTGTATTTTTAGTAGAGATGGGGTTTCTCCATGTTGGTCAGGCTGGTCTCGAACTCCTGACCTCAGGTGATCTGTCCACCTCAGCCTCCCAATGTGCTGGGATTACAGGTGTGAGCCATCAGGCCTGGCTTCGAAAAGTTTAACTTTTAAAAGAAACTGCCAAATAGTTTTCCAAAGCAGCTGAACCGCTTTGTATACACGCCAGCCCCGTAAGAGTTTCAGCAGGCCCACGTCCTCCTGACCCTCGCAAGGGGGCCTTTTTAGTCAGTCACCCCAGCGGTGTGCCGTGCTTCTCATTGTAGCAGCTTGCGTTTCTACAAGACTGATGGCCAAGCACCTGCTCACATGCTGCTGCACGTCTGGAAATATTCTTTAGAGAATTAAGGGCCTGCTTAGCTCTTTTCCCCAGTTTAAAAACTGGCTCTTAGAATTCTTTTTTTTCTTTGAGTCAGGATCTCTCTGTGTTGTCCAGACTGGAGTGCAGGGTGAGGTCACAGCAGCCTCAGCCTCCTGGTTCAAGAGATCCTTCCTCCGAAGCTTCTCAAAGCGCTGGGATTACAGGCGTGAGCTATAAACCTGGCCATAGTAAGCAAACTTAGAAACTTAAAACTACACGTGGACCAAAGAAGGAATCACGTTTGAAATGAGAAAGTATTTTGAACTGAATGGCCGTGAAAATACTACACATCAAAACTTGGGAAAAGGTGGTTAGGGCGGGAGGTGGACGGAAACATAACATCAGAGCCTTGTTCCATAAAACAATGGACAACAGAGCTTTCCAGTCCAGTAACGACAGGCTAGGGTACCTGGACGAGCCACCACACCGAGAGCAGATGTGCTGCAGCAAACACTGAACTCTTCCTTAAGAGCAGTGGGAATCTGAACAGCCAGCAAGGTACCAACAAGAGAGAAGTGAGGGACCCAGGGGCCCAGGAAGGCTGTGAGCACTGAGCACCACTGCCCCAGGGCTTGGCCAGTCCAGGATTCGGGGGCTTAGGGCCTGGGGGGCTGGCGGAGGGGTGGCGTGGACGCCAGGCTCCAGGCCAGCCTCAGGTGAGAGTCTGAAGGGTGAGCCTATCTGTAGCAAGCCGGAGCCCCCGTAATCCAGGCCCTCCCCTCGCCCTCTCCCGAGTGTGAGTGGGGAAAGTCCTAACCTGGAAAGATCTGGCCTGGCCCTTTAGGGGTCAGCATGACTCGTGTGGGTCAGAAAGCTTCAGCCCCAAACCCTCTCTCAGAGGCTAAGAGCCCTCTCTGGGAGGGTGATCTGTATAGCAGCTCTCAAACCCCCAAATAACTTCACACTCAACAGTTCAGGCAGGGCACGGAAGCGCACACCTGTAATCCCAGCACTTTGTGCGGCTGAGGTGGGCAGATCACTTGAGGTTGGGGGTTCGAGACCAGCCTGGCCAACATGGTGAAGCCCTGTCTCTACTAAAAATAGAAAAATTAGGCCAGACATGGTGGCACACGCCTGTGATCTCAGCACTTTGGGAGGCTGAGACAGTCAGATTGCCTGAGGTCAGGAGTTCAAAACCAGCCTGGCCAACATGGTAAAACCCTGTCTCTACTAAAAATACAAAAATTAGCCAGGTGTGGCGGTGGACACCCGTAATCCCAGCTACTCAGGAGGCTGAGGCAGAAGAATTGCTTGAACCCAGGAGGCAGAGGTTGCAGTGAGCTGAGATTGCCCCATTGCATTCCAGCCTGGGTGACAGTGAGACTCTATCTCAAACAAAACAAAAAACAAAACACAAAAATTAGCCTGGTGTGGTGGCACACGCCTGTAGTCCCAGCTACTCAGGAGGCTGAGGCAGGAGAATCACTTAAGGTCGGGAGGCGGAGGTTGCTGACCTGAGATCACGCCAACAACACTCCAGCCTGGGTGACAGAGCAAGACTCCATCTCTAAAAAAACCAAACAAACCAAGCATGGAAGGCAAAATGACCCACAAGTGACCCAGATGGAAAGACAGGACAGACCAGCGGAGACTTCAGACACTGGGATGGCCAGTGATAGTAGAGGCCATCACGAGCTGCCACATGCACAGCCGTAGTGGGCCGGCTAAGCTACAGGCTGTGCCTGAGCTCAAGGACATGAGGAAGAAGGCGGCTGTGTCCTGGACAGCCTGGCTTCAGGGCCCTTCAGCCCCAGCCCTGGGGTCCCATGGCGGCTGTGGTGCTGTGGGGCTGTGGTGTGGGAGCAGGCATGGCAGCCAGAGCACTGGAGCCCCATGCAGGGCGACTCCACCGGACCCAACGCCAAGTCCAGCCCCTCTTCCTGGTGCCTAGGCCCGTTGCCAGGCTGCTGCCTGTCCTTGGGAAGAAGCGGTCTGACCTGTCACCACTGAGAGGAGTAGGGTGTACGTCCTCACCAAGTACAACTCAGAGCGGCGCTTCATCCACATGCGCAGCCGCCCGGGCCAGGCAGAGGCCTCCTGTGGCCAGAACATCCCCGCATCCTCAACTGCACCTGGTGTGACACCACGGCCGAGGCTGCTTCCAGCTGCCCCACTAACCCACATGCAGCCTCAGCACCACCACTGGCTCCCCAAGACCGTCTGTCTACACCACCACCCTGAACTACAGCTCTGCAAGGCGCTGGGGAGGTTTCTGTAGGGGTGGAGCCGGAAGCCACCGAGTTCCTGGGCAGAGGAGATCTCGCAAATGGATGCTGACTCCACAGGCTAGGCTGGGCTGGGCCCAGCTCTTACACTGCCCTGTGCTGGGCCTGCCCTGGTCAAGGTGGACAACGCCACCCTTCCTGTCTTCCGGCCCCAGAGGAGTTCAACCTAGAGATACCACTAGGCCCAGCTTAGGGAAGGAAAAAAATCACTGCATCTCATCATTATTGAGATGTTTTTTAAGTTTTTTTTTTTTTTTTTTTAAGACAGTCTTGCTCTGTCATCGCATGATCCTGACTCACTGCAACCTCTGCCTCCTGAATAGCTGGGACTACAGGAAGACGCTACCACCACACACGGTCAATTTTTGTATTTTTAGTAGAGATGGAATTTCTAGATGTTGGCCAGGCTGGTCTCAAACTCCTGGCCTCATGTGATATGCCCGCCTCGGCCTCCCAAAGTGCTGGGATTCCAGGCGGGAGCCACTCATGCTTGGCTCAAGCTGTTTTTAAAAGGAGGATATATCCTGGTTCGCTGCTGTGTAGTTTCCCCAGTCTCAATTTGATGAGAAAATACCACTAGAACAGTGGAAAAAAAAATGGATTTCATCAAAATTAGAAACCTCTGCTTTCAAAAGTAAACATTCAAAGTAAAATAGCAACCAGGAGCAGTGGCTCACACCTGTAATCCCAGCACCTTGGGAGGCTGACGGGGGTGGATCACGAGGTCAAGAGTTCGAGACCAGCCTGGCCAATATTGTGAAACCCCTTCTCTACTACTAATACAAAAAAAATCGGATAGGCATGATGGCCCAGGCCTGTGATCCCAGCTACTTGGGAGGCTAAGGCAGAAGAACTGCTTGAACCCAGGAAGCGGAGGTTGCAGTGAGCAGGGATTGTGCCACTGCGCTCCAGCCTGGGTGACAGAGCGAGACTCCGTCTCAGAAAAATAAAAAAGTAAAAGAGCAAGCAAGAGACTGAGAAATTATTCACAACATATCTGAGAAAGGACTCATACCCAGACATACGAAGAACTCTAAGATCAGGCTGGGCATGGTGGCTCAGCCGCCTGTAACCCCAGCACTCTGGGAGGTGGAGGCAGGTGGATCACTTGAGACCAGGAGTTCGAGACCAGCCTGGGCAACAGAGCAAGACCCAGTCTTTACAAAAAATATTTTTTTTAATTGGCAGAGCATAGTGGTGGTGTGACTACAGTCCCAGCTACTCAGGAGACTGAGGTGGGAGGCTGCAGTCAGCTATGATCCCAACACCACTCCAGCCTGGGCAAGAAGTAAGGTCCTGACCCACGAAAAAGGCAAGGCTTCCAAGACCCAGTTTTTTTTTTTTTTTTGAGACGGAGTTTCGCTCTTGTTACCCAGGCTGGAGTGCAATGGCGCGATCTCGGCTCACTGCAACCTCCGCCTCCTGGGTTCAGGCAATTCTCCTGCCTCAGCCTCCTGAGTAGCTGGGATTACAGGCACGCGCCACCATGCCCAGCTAATTTTTTGTATCTTTAGTAGAGACGGGGTTTCACCATTTTGACCAGGATGGTCTCGATCTCTTGAGCTCGTGATTCACCCACCTCGGCCTCCCAAAGTGCTGGGATTACAGGCTTGAGCCACCGCGCCCAGCCCAAGACCCAGTTTTTTAAACTGGGAAAAGAATCAAGCAGGCCCTTCCCTAAGGAAGATACCCATACGGCCAAGAGCACACCGAAAGGCGCAGGGCCTGTCACCAGGGAGGCGCAAGTTACCGTAAAACGAAACAAAAAATCGCATGTATTTAGCTGTCGTTTGTGACTGATTTCCTCAGTTGCACTCTCGCCAAAGAACGTGATTTACATTATTTATCTACACAGCGTGTATTTACCTCTACGTTACTTCCTGCAAACAGCTGACAGGCTTGGGGTCCTAGTACACAGTCAACGTGAAAACATTCCATGTGTACCTGAGTGGGTCAAGTGTTTAACTGGACTGCCCAATCTTTCCTATTCTCCATCAATGATCTAAGCCTCTATCCTGGGATCCTAAAACAAGGAGAGCAAACTCAACGCAAAATAGGTAGAAGAAAGGAAATTTATCCGAATAAAAAGAGCAAAAGTCAGTGAAAAAGAAAAACAATAGAAAAAAAATCAATGAACCCAAAAGTAGGTTTTTTGTGTGTGGAAAATATCTGCAAAAATGTAAGTTCTTACTCTGAGCGGGGGAAAGAAAACACAAATCACCACCAGCAGGAATGGGAGAACATCCGGCTGGGCGCGGCAGCGCACGCCTGTAATCCCAGCACCTTGGGAGGCCGAGGCAGGCAGAAAACCTGAGGTCAGGAGTTCGAGAGTAGCCTAACCAACATGGAGAAATACCGTCTCTACTAAAAATACAAAAACAATTAGCCAGGTGTGGTGGCGTGTGCCTGTAATCACAGCTATCGGGAGGCTGAGGCGGGAGAACTGCTTGAATTGGGAGGCGGAGGCTGCGGTGGGCCGAGATCGCACAGTTGCACTCCAGCCTGGGCAGGAAGAGTGAAACTCTGTCTCAAAAAAAAAAAAAAAGAAAATGAACATCATTGCACAGTATACAGAAGACATTGAACAATTTGTAAATTGCTTTGATAACTAAGATGAAATTCTATGACAAACCTATCATTTAAAAAACGACAAAGGAAGAAACAGAAAATCTAAAAGTCTCATGTCTTATTTTTTTTTCTTTTTGAGATGGAGTCTCATCTGTTGCCTAGGCGGAGTACAGTGGCATGATCTCGGCTCACTGCAACCTTCACCTCTTGGGTTCAAGTGATTCTCCTACTTCAGCATCCTGACTAGCTGGGATTATAGGCACGCACCATCATGCCTGGCTAATTTTTGTATTTTTAATGGAGGTAGGGTTTCACCATGTTGGCCAGGCTGGTCTCGAACTCCTGATCTCAGGTGATCCATCCACATCGCCGTGCTGTTTTTAATGCACTTTACTGTGGGTGGATATTTGAGTTGCTTCCTTTCTGGGGTCGTGACACCCAGTTGGAAACAGCTGTGGTGAACACTGTGTCTGTGTGTGTGTGTCCATTTTCACTGAGACTGGGAGTAAGATAAGGAAGCGCTAGCCCACCTCACCCGTGCACAGACTGCAGAGGGGAAGCAGAGCCACGGTCAGACGACACACGTGCGCACACGGAAACCCTCAAGTCCACAGAAATACCACCATGACCAATACAGGACTTTAGGGCACAGGATTAAAGCACCACGCGCAAGTGAGAAACGAAACAAAAACACAGTCCTCAATAGCACATGAACACCTAGGAATACATCGAATGGGAAGCGGCTGGACGCAGGCACACAGAGCTCCAGTCCACTGCTGGGAAGGCTGGATGCTGTTCAGATGCTGCCTCTTCCCAGTGTGTATTCGATATTCAGAAAAGGTATTCAAAAATGTGCCCAACGGAATGGCTACTGAAATCCCAGAAGGCTTCTTTTTCGTGGTAGAAATCGAGCAGCTGACTGTAAAATGTGTGCAGCAACACCAAGGACACAAACAGCCGTAAGAATCTTTAAAAAGAAGAGCCGGAAAATGCACACCGCCGGGATTCAGGGTTTACCACAAACCCGACTGCAGCCATGACATGTGGTGGCCGGGTGTCATGGCTCACACCTACAACCTGGGCCCAGCCCCCCAGGCCTGTCATCCCCACTCCCAAGAGGTGAAGGCCCCAGGGCTGTGCCCTCATGTGGGTTCCTGAATGGAGATCCCGGCAGACAGTGCTTCTCCGGGCCTCTGAGTGGACGATCACCCCAGCCCTGCTTGAGGGACAGTGTGGTGGATGCTATGGGGAGGCCTGGTGAGGCTCCTGTGCTGAAGGGACACAGGGGCACTGCTAGGGCTGGCGCACTAGGCCAGGAAGAAGGTCACCCACCCCGGATGGATTCCATGTAGAAACAGGCACCCACTTGCCGTAACCTGGGGCCCTCCACCACTGATGCGCCAACTCCCAGCATGCCGCCTTTAACCTAGATCCTTTCTTAGAAATGCTAGCTGAGCGGACGCTCGCGTTTGGCAGATCTCAAGTCAAGCCAAGATCCAGCTGCAGCCAAACCCAATATGCCCGGTGGGGCCTCTTCCAGGCTCAGAAGTGGGAATCATGCTCGGACCTGGACTTGGGCAACGCCCGGCCCATCAGCTGTGGTCGGGGGAAGGCCTTTGTCCCTATCCCTGTGAGATGGAGCATTTACACAGCACACTTAGGAGCATGGAGGCCCTGTGGGTTCACTGGGGTCTCCCAAGCTCCCTGAGCTGCAGAGGTGAGGAGAGGTGAAAGACGCTGCCTCAGGCCAGTCTCTGACCCTCCATGGGACCACGCACTCTTCTCTGCCATCTTCCCCTCAGCCTCAAGCACTCTTGGCTTTAAATCAGGCCAGGCTGTCTCATGGGAAAAGGTGGTTGGCTGCAAAGGCCCATGGGGCACAGAAGGGAAGCTGGCTGTGGTGCGATCCCTTCACGAGCACTGGCTCCAGCCTGAGCCACCAGGACACTCAGTGACCAGCCAACAATGGGTGGTTTAAATACTGCACTATAATTTTTAAAGACTCTGTACATAGAACTTCCAGTGGCAGACGTATAAGATTTTTTTCTGTAACTGTGTTGTTTTAGCAGAGGACTGGCAGACACACAGTGGGTAGACATGGAGGTCCTCCCTGGGGCGGTGACTGCCACGCTGATGCTGAGCGCAAGCCACGCCCCCTCGGTCAAAGCTAGGCCGATCTCAGACCCAGATGCGACCACCACCAAGTCCTGTGTCGGGACAGCAGCGGCTGCAGTCACCAGAAACAAGGCTTCCTGCTGTGACGCCTGTGTCAGCCCCAGCCACTCTTGCGGCGGGCTGTACCCTCACGGCGGGCCATCCGTGGGAATGCCACGGCCAGGAGTCCAAGTCCCCACACCGGCCTCCTCCCCGCCGGGCTGGCTCCCGACCCCTTCACAGTTCGTTGTGCCGGGCTCTGGAGATCCTGCTGGACAGGTCCTGGAGGTGCTTCTTCACCTGGGGACGGAAACGCCTCATGAGCTGGGGACAGAGCGCCTCAAGGCCAGCTCTGTGAGCTCAGTCACGCCAGGAGATGCGCGATCCGAAAGGAAAAGGCACCAGCCCCGTGCATCTGACTTTCCAATGACACGCCCATCCAGAAATGCTCACGGATAAATCACAGAAGCAGCTCAACGCCAACTAGGAAACCCCCACCCAAGAATGCTAAGAACATCAGCCAGCAGCACTTCATGCTGAAGAGGAAAGCCCAGGGTCTCTGTGATCGGCCCATGCTGTTATTTATCTTTGATAAGGTCTCGCTCTGTCACCCAGGCTGGAGTGCAGGGGCATGATCTCGGGTCACTGCAACCTCCGCCTCCCAGGCTCATGTGATCCTCCCACCTCAGCCTCCCATGTAGCTGGGACCACAGGTGCACAGCACCATGCCTGGCTACGTTTTTGAATTTTTGGTAGAGACAAGTTCCACCACATTGCCTGGGCTGGTCTTGAACTCCTGAGCTCAGATGATCCACCCGCCTCAGCCTCCCAAAGTGCCGGGATTACAGGTGTGAGCCTGTCATGAGCCGAAACGATGACTGGGAGGACTGGACTGGGACAGGGTTCTGGGAAAGGCGCCTTCCTCCTCGAGGCCTGGGAGGGAAGGAGAGGGACCTCTAGCTCCTCGCACCACAGCAGCACAGAGCATCCCCAGACACCATCCCAGTGGCGGTGGGTGCCGTTTCAGCCCAGCCTGGGTGGGGCTCACTGTGGCTCACCAGATTCTCATGGGCACCTCCTCCCTCTCCACAGGAGCCCGCAGCTCAGGGCGAGTAACTCACCAAGGTCCCTCCTCTCAGCTGCCCTCTGACCTCTGCCCCACCGGTGTGGGGTCTCAGAGGCAGCGCCACACAGCTTTGCTAACCAACACCGTGCTCTGCTGTGGTCAAGTGGAGCCAGGCGCATGCTAACCTCCCATCCTTGCGTCTCGGGGGCACCCTGTAAACTCCACATGGTGGTGCCCACCCCGGACCTGAGCTCCTGCACCATGGCTGGGTGCTGGGCCGCAGGCTGCTTTCTGGCACATTCTGCCGGCAGACCCATACCACCCTCTCCTATTGGGACCTCTGCCTTCGTTTATTTTTCAGGCCTTTCCTATCTCTGAACTGGTAACACATGCCTGCAGTTCAAAGTTTAAAAGGTACAGATGGGGCTCCCACGCGCCCTGACCCCCAGCCACCCAGCCCCGTCCGGAAGGCACTGGCATGAGCTTCTGGGTTTCCAGCCTCTGGCGGGGTGGGGCCCTACTCCCCCTCTCCTCACATCTAACCCAGGGCTGTGGGGAAGGGTCTCGCCAGTCTCAAGGGCTGGAAAGTACCCTGACTCGTGGCTGGCTATGGGCATCCAGGTTGTGCCCCATCCTCGTCAAAGCGGAGGACGAGGCAGTGGCCTGACCAGGCCTGCGCTCACATCTGGGGTCGCGGGGCTGCACTTGACGCCCGCGGAACGCCCCACACACCTGCAACCCTGGGGTTCAACCCGGACAGGGAGACCACGTCGTGGAGCCCACACCCCGTCTAGGGGAAGCCCTGTCTTCCTGGCGGGGGAGCTGTGACCTCCCCGGCCCTGGACCCTGTGCGCACCGTGTAGCCCAGCTCCTTGGTCCGCCCCTCCAGCAGGGCGTGCTTCTCGCGGCTGCGGCTCACACGCTCGCCGTCGCCCACGCTCTCCGCATGCCTCAGCTTCTC
The DNA here is from genome assembly GCA_021498475.1 of Saguinus midas. NCBI lineage: Eukaryota > Metazoa > Chordata > Mammalia > Primates > Cebidae > Saguinus > Saguinus midas. The sequence continues at coordinate 132,695,443 of CM038393.1, read as the reverse complement.
GTGCGCGATCTCCAGCTGCTTCTGGTAATGGTTGTGCTTCTCGATTTTGGCTTCGAAGTGCTTGAGCTCCTCCTGGAAGAAGGTTTCCATAGGTGAGTTTTCCCTCCCTGTGCTCGCCACGCCATCTCGTGGTCCTGGGTAAACAAGGGATGCCAACGGACCCCAAGGGATGGTGCCATTCCCGAGGTAGGACAGGCCTTGCGGTGACATGGACAATGAGGGGTGGCAGCTGGGAGACCATCACCTCAGGCACAGGATCCCAGCCTGTGCCTCCTCGGCAGCCCTAAGCCGACCCATTGCCCATCTGGGGACCTCCAGCTCGTTCCTGGCCTGACCCCATGTCCAGGGGCTGTGCCTCCACTGCATAGGCGACTGACCATGAACGTACCTGTGCTTCTGCTGCGGCTGCCTCTGCACCTGCCCTCAGCCTGCCTGGGCAACACCTTGGCCAGATTGCAGCTCCTGCAGGCACCCTGCCCTGCCTTGAACCCCGCACCTGACCCAGGGCCCCCAGCTCCACCCTCAGAAGGATCTGGCACTCCATACGCCCCAGGAGCCCCTGCCACCTGAGGTGGTGGCCTTCCCTCCCTGGATCCCTGCCTCAGAAGCCGTGATACCCTCAAAGGATCGCTGTTGTCCTTGGTCCCCTCCCCCCATGCTGTGGCCGAGTTCCAACCAATCCTTGACCATCCACAGGAGCCACACCAAACCCACGCTCAGACGTGAACATGCACAAAGGAACCAAGGCCCTCCCTCCAGGCCGCAGCCCCGCCCTGAAACATGAGGTCCCGGGCAGACAAGAAGCAAAACAGGTTCCCCTAGTGGTTAAGGAAGAAACTACAAGGGCATCTTCACCATAGGAGAGCCCAGCAGGAGAGAAGAGGGCTATCTCCTTACCCGGAGAGCCCAACAGGAGAGGGCTATCTCCTTACCCGAAGCGCCTGCAGCTCCTTCTCGGTGAGGTTGGCGGACTGCGCCAGGTCCCACAGGTCAATCACCCTGGGCTCCTCGAACTCTGCAGGGGAGGAGCAAGAGTGGCCTCAGCAGCGCTCGGGTGCACGCCCCAGCCAGCTCTGTGGGAAGTGCGCGTGGAGCCTGTGAGGGTGTGCAGGCCTGTGTGTGAGGCGGGCGCACGTGCACTGAGAGTCCTACGGGGCACAGAGGGCGTCTGCTCTGTAGCTCATGTGATCTCGCTGAAATGTGGCTTCCCTGCCCCTCAGACAAGCTGTTTGTGTCCAGAAACAGCTGCCTGCACCAGAGCCTGGGAAGCGCTACGGCCTGCCTGGCTGCCACTGAAGCAGGTGGCAGAGGGTGGAGGGCGGCCTGCTGGAGGGGCCGCAAGTTCACCCAGGTCCTGAGGGAGGCATAGGCAGAGCCAGGCAAACTAAGTCGGCTCCAGGACCCAGGACCCTGTGCTCATGAGGAGATGTGGTGGGAGACGCCAGGGCTGTCACCCCTCTCCATCCAGGAGCGAGTGGCCCAGACCTGCCTGCCCAGGGAGCCCTGCAAGAGCGGCCCTGTTCCTTCCTCTGCTGACCCTCCTGCTCAGGACCAAGGGCCCAGGGCTGGCAGGGCCCAGACAGACCCTAAAGAGAACTGCAGGAGCCACTGGGTACAGCTGCCTTGGGGACAGCCCAAGGTGGGAGAGGAGTGTGTGGGGCCGAGCCACCCTGATCGCATGGACTGCAGCCAGGCTCACACAGGGGCTTGGCTTGGTGAACTGCACGGCGGCCTATGGGCGGTAGAGCACCCCCACCATGGCCAAGGCCTCCTACTGACACCATCACCAGCACCAGATCGGGCTGAGAGCCTGGAGTTTGGGGTGGGTGGTGAAGGGTCCCGCCCAAGAACACACAGGTGACACATCTGACTGCAGTGCTGGAGGCTGCCTCTGGCCAGGCCTTGCAGGCGCCATCCTGGAGAGGAGGTGGTGGCTCTGGCTGGCACCGGGATAGACACCAGCCCCGCTGTCTTATCACCATGAGGGAACAAATGTATCTCTCGACGGCGGCCACCTCCTCAAACCTAGAGCAGGGCCTGGCACGCAGGCAGTGCCCAGCGTGCACTTGGAGGATGAGGGGCAGAATCAGAAGCTGTGTGAGTGAGGCTGACAGGCTTCTGGCAAACCCTGCACAAGGCTCGGGCCTGGGTCCTGGGCAAGAAGCAGTGGCACAGGGCCCGGCCACCAAGGGCCTGCGGTGGAGGCTGACCAAGCTGCTGAGATGGAGCCATGTGCTCTGTGGCCTGATCGGGTGCCCTGTCCCTGCAGGGCTGAGGGGGACTAACAGACAGTGTGGGTGGCATGAGATGGACACAGAACTGTGCTCAATAACCAGTCTCAGTTCTCAGCCAACAACAGAATGGCAGGAGCCTCGCTGCTGGGGCTGGGAAGATGCTGGGAGGGGCTGCTCCCGGGCCCACCGCTGCCACCACCCTCTGCCAGTCTCCAGTAACAGGGCCTGGGATGGTGAGTGACCTTCATGGAGCAGCTGCTGGCAGCAAACCCTGTGACCACGCCTGGGTAGACAGCACACTGAGGGCCTCTGCTGTGCCCACAGGTCCAGGTGCCCGTCGCTCCAAGCACTCACCTGCTCAACCCCAAAACACAACCAGAGACAGTCCCATCCTCAGGAAGCGACGGTCCCAGTGGGCAGAGGCCCCGGGTGGACACTCACCAGCCTCGGTGTCATAGCCCTGGTGGCTGAGCCTGCGCAGGCGGTCCAGGCCCTGGTTGATGCTGTGCAGCCTCTCCTTCAGCTCCATGTGCCTGCTGTGCAGGACGTTGCCCTTGATGTCGCTCAGGTCTGAGGGGCTGATGACGTTCTCGTGGACTTCTGTAAAACCCAAGGCAGGACCCATGAGGCTGGGAGCCCTCACCCTGCCCACCCAGAGCGCCATCTAAAATGCCCACTGCGGGGGAGCTCAAACTCGCTCTCATTTCTGACTGACAACGTCCCCCGCTTCTGCAGTCCAGCAGCGCCACAGAAATGACCATCGGGACCGCTTCTTTCCATGCTGCAACACACGCTAAGTGGTGCCTGTCAGTGACGGCTGGGGCATCAGGACCCCTGGGGGCTGATTCTGGATCCCTGCCCGCACCCCCTCTGCTGGGTCACCTCCTCCATTTTACTCCAACATCGTAGGGTGGGAAAGGCACTATTTGGAGAGGGTCTGGAGTCCAGAATGAAAGACCTATCAGTGAAGCTCAGGCCTGGTAAAGGCGGCCCCTGTGCCCATGGTGGGGACAGGCACTGGTAAGACTCAGTTTATCCAACCAAACGCAGGCGGGTGACGCTCAGAACCGGCCCCGCCTGCACCGCAACCTTCCACTGACAAGTCCGGTGGGAACCTTGGGAGACGGCATCTGGTGCCTCCTCCCTGCCGGCCGTGTCCCGGGGGAAGCCTGGGCTGCCCAGAGTGCAGCAAGCCCCGGCTGCAGGAGGGGCCGGGGAGGGAGCACCTTCGGTCCTACTCAAGGTGTCCAGCAGGACGTTGTACTCGTGAACTTTCTCTTTGTGATGCAGGAACTCCCGCCAGAGCTTGTCCAGTTCTTCGCTGGAGAATTTCCCAGAGGTCTTTGCCTAAGAGGGAGACAAGGCCTAGAGTGAAACCTGCCGTGGGCTCCTGTGGCTAGGGCCACTCACCAGCCGACTACTCCCCTGGCCAGGCAGGCCCTTGCCCACGTTTGAGTGCCGGGCCCGGTTCTTGCCCTCACCACCCTCCTGGGCCTGATCGCAGCCTATTAGGCTGCGTAGGGCAGGAAAACAAAAAACACACCGGGGAAGAGCTGCTGGCGGGCAGCTGCCCTCCTCTAGGATGTGTCCAGGCTCAACGGGGGATGGCTACGGAGCTGGCTGGGTGGGGAACAGATCGCAAGGAGGGGACAGGGTGGCAGCCCGGTAGTCCCCAGGCGCACCAGCTCTCCTGGCTGTGCGTGGTGAGGAGAGCAAGGCCATCTTCCTAAGGAGACCACTGCCAGCCCCTCATTGTCATCCCACCTGCCTCTGGTTGTGGGGTGATGTGGATCACACACGTCCAGGGAGGCCACAGAGGACCCGTTCTCCCTCTCTGCCCACCTCCACCGACTCCATCTTTCCTGGCCGAGGACAATGAGCTGTGGCTGGGCTGGGATGAGAAGTCCAACTCTTGGCCCCAAATCAACGTGATCCAGACACACTGTTCTGGAGCAGAAACTGCTGGAAGTGGGGGAGCTGAAGCAGGTCAACGCCCTGTGTGGCCTACCAGGTTCCAGGGCCTGGCCCCACACCAGCACCCCACACCCTTCCCAGGCACAGGGTGAAAGCCCAGCCCTACACACCATCCCCTGGCTGAGGGCACCTTGCTAATCACAGAGGCAAGTCCACAGCACCACTCACTAAACTGAAAACTAGACGAGTCAACAGCTCAGCCCATGCTATGTCATGACCCCGTAACTACACGTGATCTGAGCTGAAGGTCTGACAGCTGCAGGCCAAACAGAACTCCTTACAGAAAGAGCAAGGGATTTTCTAAACAGGAAAGCTGAAAGTGTGCACAGAAAGACGGCAGAACGGCTTCCTTAGGAAACCACTGTCTTCCTGAGACTCCCCCAAGCCCCGGCTCCCATGCAGAGCAGAGACTGCCCCTCATAGCCCCCACCTTAACACTCGACATGATGGCACAAATTCTGCAAGGTATGGAAACAATCGAGGAGTACCTTGTGCCACAGCTTTTCTAGCCTGGGGTCATCCAGCCCGTCTTCCTGGGTGTCACTGAGAGAGTTGCTGGTCACCTGCCGAGTGTCCTTCTTCCCGTCCAGACCATACTTGGCCAGGATGACTAGGAGAGAGGGGAAGTTCTATTTGATATGGTTTCCTGTGAAAAACAGTCCACAGCCAACACATCTGGGCTGCCACAGTGGGTGAGACAGGTTTGCCTCTCATTTGTCAGAAGTTTCCTGGATGACCACTGGGGATCTGGCAGGAACGAGAAGGTAAACAAGCGTGGGGACTGTGGTCTCCCAGGGCTTAGGGACAGGTCTGGTGACTCACAGGACACCCCCGCTGGACTCCTCCACCAAGCTGTGTCCCTCCGGACGCGGCTGTCGGAAGCGGCTGGGGACTTGGGCGCCATGGAAGTGGCTACCCACTGGCCTGTCTTTGCAGACCAGTGGCACAGATTTTCAAGAACAAAATCTGTAGCCTCACCTGTTGCTATGGGGCAAACTCTAACAACCACAGGGCAGAGGCCACCTGCAGAGTGTGCAGGGTGACGGGCTTTCTGATAGCCCACATCTTATTTTTATTGGGAAGAAAAACAGTTTCTAAAGGAGAAACTTCAGTGTCAGCAGCTTCTAACAAAGTTACTGGCAGCAGCAGCCAGGAAGATAGTCTGTGGCATGTGGTGGCTCAGCCACTTGGGGAGGCCTCTAGGATCTGCCCACGTGGTGCTCCCCAGCCCCACTTCCCCAGGGGCCTCGGCATCTGTGGGCTGGGTCTGTCACCACACGCTGCCACCAACACGGCATGAAAGCAGGCGCTGAATACGGGCCCTGGTGCTGGTAGCAGTCGGCTGTGGACAGGTCTGGTGCTTGGGACAGGAGAGCAGAGCCTGGGGGCTGGCCTCCCCTCCACCGGAACGCTGCTCTCCCGAGGCCCAGTTCTCACTTCCAAGGCCCTAGCTGTGGCTCTGTGCGACAGGCCCTCCATGAGGTCCTCTGGGTCTGGAGCCTGTGCAGCTCCGCCTGCCTCCTTAGCTGGTGGTGGGCCCTTCCGCCTTTTCCTGGGGGCTGGAGGAGTTCTCCCAGGGCCCCACTTCCCATGGAACTTGGTCCTGCTTCCCCTCTGGGCTGAGAGGGCCTCTCCCAAGCTCCTAATCCCACCTTCCCCAGACGCTGGGTGTGGAGCCTTCCTTCGCCTCACACTGCCCCCCACTGAGGACCTCTCTCTGGGCCTTCACCCGTGAGCCTACTGGACAGAACTACTCCCAGTGGGGCCTCCACGTGCTCTGGGCTCAGCAGGCCCCACCCCTGTGCCTCTCCCAAGGGTCCATCCTGGGTCACTGCCAGCCCCAGGGAGTATCCCTGCCCCAGGAATACCCCAGAAGCCTCAGGCTTCCTTTCTCATTGACACTGGCCAGGCCTCGGATCCCTCCTGTCTCATTCCATCCAGAAACCTGGGCCACGGGGATCTCCAGGCCGGGCAGCGTGTGCTCCTTGTATTCCAGCTGGAAGCACTGGTGATCTTCCTAAGTCTGAAAAACCAGCCTGTGGTCTTCTTCCTACTGCAGAAAGCTGCCTCTCCTGACAGCCGTGAAGAGCTGCCGGCGTTGGGCACGGGTCCCGTGGATGCACGCTTCAAAACTCAGTCCCCTGCTGGGTCATTCTTCATGGCAAGGAATTTATACCAGAAATAACTATTTCAGGCCAGGCTGTCTGAACTCAAGAGCTCAAGACCAGCCTGGGCAGCAAAGTGAGACCCTACCTTTAAAAATAAATAAACAAACAAATAGTACTGGCAGTGGGGAGGGAAAATAAATAAATACATAAGAACACACGCTGTTTAAAAAGGTGGCCTGAATGCCTCCTGGCCTCAGAACTGGTGCTGCCTGCATATGAAGGCTGTCCTGCCCAGCCCGCATCCAGCCACTGCTCGGCAGCACTGAGGTCACACCCCTGGGCTGTGTACTCCAGAGCCCGAGAGGAAATGGGAGACAGGGAGGGTGCGCCATGTCCTCGGGCTCTGTTCAGATCCCAAAGTGGCTGGTCAGACCCCATCAAAAGGCAGAGTGCCCAAGGCTGCAATCAGCAGCAGAGACTATGAAAGGTTCTGGATTTTAGAGGTGCCAGGTTCTGCAAGGAATAGTCAAACAGCACTGAAGCTGGAAGCGGCCTCAGGAGCACTGAGCCCTCAGAGCTCCTGTGGAGGACGGACCCCGCCCCACACTCCCCGCCTAGGGAGAATGGACCCCGCCCCACACTTCCTGCCTGGAAAGGACGGACTCTGCCCCACACTCCCTGCCTGGGGAGTGAAGGGTCCTAGGTGTGTGGTGGGGGTGAGGATGGCAGAGCAAACCCCAGAGCAGAGCAGAGTGTGGACCATCTCAGGGCAGACCTCAGCATGGGGGGTGCCAAGGGCTGGCCCACTAGTGTGCTGGCCAGGCACACCTAGCTATAGCTGGTCCCCCAGGCATGGTATCAACCTTGCTAACGCAGGGGACCTTGGGGGTACAGGGGCTACCCCCAGAAGACGGTGGGCAGTGGGCCAGGACAGGCCTCTCTCCTGAACATGGGCAGGGTCTGCCTCTGGATGCCTGCTACCAAGTCTTCTGCCAGGTCACTCAGCAATGGCAGAAAACAAGACGGCTCCACTTGGGCCACAGACCTGGACTCGGTCCAGGCCAGAAGCTGCCTCCTGCGCCCACCTCTGTGCCCCTTGCAAGCTCCTCCATCTCCTCCAGGCCTGGAGCGCCGCCCTGCTGCACAGCCAGTCCCTTCTCGCTGGGGGGGCACCTCCAGAAAGGCTTTGTCCTGGCCCTTTAGAATGGCCCTCTAGACACGCCCGTGGGGAATTATTTCAAGTGTGTCTCCTTTCCCTGCTGCCATGTCTTGGCTTATGTCCCACCCAGACTCTTGAACGTGGCCACATAAACTAGTAAAAGTGAAGCCGGCCCTCGGCCTTTAACCTGGCCACAGGCACGTGACATGTCTGGTGATGCCTGCGATGCGAGAAGAGGGATGGCCGGGAAGAGAACCCCGCTCCAGCGTCAGGAAACCCTGGCTCGAGTCTTTGCTGCACTACTGGGCTGTGTGACTCCCTCTCTGAGCCTGTCAAATGGGACGACCAACAGTTTTGAGGAGTAGGTGTTACAGCATCAGGCCTCACGAAGGGCCTCCACAGACAACCTGGGCGCTGCAGTGCCTAAGGCCACTAGTGCGTGTCAAAAGCAGGGCTACAGCAGACTCCAGGCACGGCCAGGGCTCCGGGGCCACCCTCAAGACAGCGACAAGTGCGACGGCAGCTACCCCACCCCCAATGCGGAGTATCCCACTTGGTTCACAGCCACCGTCCTGAGACAGGAGGAGGAAAACAGAGGTGGGGGGCTGGGGGGACTAGGCCGGGGCCCAGGTCACACAGGGGGCAGCAGGGGAGGACAGGGATTGGGGAAGGAGTGCCTGGGGTCAGGCCCTGGGGGGAGCAGTTGGTGGAGGCGCAACAGCCCCCGTGGCTGCCGCAAGTAGATGACAGCAGGAGGCTGAGCATGTAACTCCCTGGAGCAGCCCCAACCCCGGTCCCACAGGCCGTCCTGGTGCGCGCCTGCATCCCACCAGTGCCCTGCCAGTGGGCCCGTGGCGAGGAGGATGGTGGAGAAGAGGGGTCCAAAAGGAACAGTCACAACGCTGTCATTTAAAAGCCTCCTGGCTTCTGTGTGCTGGTACCAAGCAGGTGACTGTACTGCCTTGTCCTGAAAACCCACAGTGACAAGAGGCTCACTAACTACATCACAGCAGCGTCCATTCTGACGCTTAGGAAGCTATTCCGACAACATCCGGAATATGTCCCCAAAACTTCAAGATGCTGGGGTGGGCCTGCTTCCTCCTCAGGGTGACAGAGCGTCCTGCTGCCTGTCCTCTGGCCCCCTCCTGTGCCCAGCACCCCAGTCCTGGCCCTCCCTCCAGCGTGCCAATGGCACTTGTGACAGTGAAGAAGCCAAGGCCATGGGCAAGGGCGCATCTGTGCACGGAGGAGAGCCCCTGCAGGCTGCACCCAACGGGCCCCTTGGCCAAGAGCCAAGGAATCAGAGGCGTGGCCCGCAGCACTGAGGCCAGTGGCCACCTCCCTCACGACTGGAAGCCCCCACCCCAAACCCTAAACCTTCTGGGCACTGACAGGATGCTTGGGGAGGCTCATTTTGGATATCCAGATGAAGCATAATGCAAACATCCCCAAATCCAAAACAGAATCCTAAATGCACGACACTGCTGGTCTCAAGCACTCAGGGTAAGAGCTGCTCTACCGCATGAAAAGAAAAAGCGTACCATTGAGGTTGCGTATGAGTCTCGCTTCCTTCTCCCCATCTTCGTCCAGGCCCTCGAGCTTCAGTTTCTTCCAGGCGAGTTCGTCCCTCTCCTGCATCTTCAGATCAGCGTGGAGCTCGGCCAGCCTCACGGGAGGAAGATGGAGCTGCAAACCAGAGCGGAGGGGCCTGTGAGCCACCAGCAGGACGGACCAGGACGCAGTGGGAAACTGACCTCAGAGGAGGCTGGGACCAGGAGGTTCCGGGAGATCAGGAAGGGGGGGGTCAGGGTCAGTGTCAGCTGGATTCAAACCCTCTCAGTCAGACAAGAACGCTGCATGGACACCAGTCCCTAGGCCCATCTGTATATATGATCTGGAAACCCCAAGTCCGTCGGGGGCTCCCCTGTCCAGCCGTAACAGGATGCCCCGACTTTCCCACCCCAGCACTTGGGGCCAGGCATCAGGCACTTGGGTAAACAGGGAGGGAAGAAGAGACCCACTGCATTTCCCTTATACTGTGTAACTATAAGAAAAGAAACTCTACAGAGATAAAAGTTGAAGTTTATAGAAAACTTCCACCTGACATCTTAAACACTGAAAGCCAAATCAAGCACATCCAGGGCACCCTGGGACACCGGCGGCCATGGAGCGAACAGGACACCTGGAGCAGGGACCCAGGTGCTCGCCCTCCAAGTAGGTGTCAACGGCCTGCCTGCGGGATGCCTGCACTTGCACCCACGGTCCTGGGCGAAGAGGAAATAAAGGACACAGACATCTAGAAGTTCTTTTTTTAAAAAACCACTGTCATCTCAGATCTGCTGCATCTTCATTTCCCAAGGACCCTTGGTCACCACCGCTCAAGTACACTACGGTCCTGTCTTGCTGGGACGGTGCTTACACAGCCCCAGATCCTTCTCGAGCAGGAATCTGTCACCCTCTCATTTACCTGCTGGAGTAAAGCACCCGGGCAGGGCCCGGAACAAGCCACTGCGCTGGGGCTGAGGGACTTCCCACCCCGCCCGCACCCTCCACAGCGCAGCCCACGCCTCCTTCATCCCACCCACCCAGCTCTGAGACCCTGGGTGAGCGAAGGAAGGAGATGAGGTGACTGCTGGCACACTGCTTTTTGGATTTAGACAGAATTTAGGCCAAGAGTGTCCCATGTTAGAACGACTGGGCCAGAATCCCATGCGGCCGAGGCAAGCTGCAGAACGAAAACCACCATCAGGAACGCTGGCCTCTGGTCTGACCCGGCCACTAACAAGTGTGTGATGGGCCACAGCCACCATCATGAACACTGGCCTCTGGTCTGACCCGGCCACTAACAAGCGTGCGATGGGGCAGGTGAGTCCTTCAGGGAAGCGAAGACTCCTCTGCGCAGGGCAGGTGGCCGAGCTGTGTGAATCAGAACGTGTCATGAGGTGGGACCAGGGTGCACGGAGGACATGGTGCCGTCCCTGGCTCACTGGGGCGCTGCAGCCACGTCTGTGCCGTGACAGTGCACAGGAAAGGCTCTGCGGGGTCCTGCAGCAAAGGAACCGCTCAGCGCTGCAGGCTGTAGATGCCCCGTCTCTGGGATCTCAGGCCGCTCCCTTCCTGGAGCACCTGCCTTCTCACATGGCCCCGGCGCTGGTCCTGGAGAGCTGCCCGGGGCTCTGGGCGGGAACTGAGGCTCCTGCACCTCTGAGCTCCAGACGCCAGTCACTTCATGCCTGTGTCTCATCGTGCTTGTTTCAATATGGAGCCTGTTTTCCCTTAGAGGTTTGAAATATTAACCTTCAATCTATATTTCATCAGCTATTTTCTAACATAAATACACATAAACACAACACAAGCTAGTATCCGAAGTATGTGTGTCATACTTCAATCAAGTGCATGTAAACATCGAGCATCCCCAGGAAGTGCCAGTTGAGAGCCAGCTGCCTTCTAGTGTCCCGTGCCCCACGCTCCCTTGCAGCGGAGACCTCAGGAGGCCGGCCCTCCGGTCCCTTCCCTACTTTGCAGGCACATACGCTTCTTTCAAGACTCCCACGAAGCCAATTCTGTCTGTCTGGAGCACCCCGCACTCCAGAACCTCCTGGCCTCACTCTACCGGTATCTAGACTGAGCCCATCTGCTCCCTGCAGCTCAGTCTGTGCTGGGCCAGGGAGGAAGGAGACCCCTGGCCACAGGCCCTGTCTCCAGCTCGGCGATGGGCTACCAGCTCCAGCCTCTGTCCCTTCAGGAGCCCAGCCTGACTCCACAGCTGCCCTAGACACACAGGAGCCATCATCCAGGAGCTTAAAATTTAGTTAGAGACAAATTCAGAGCACTGAGGCAAGTCCCCCAATAGTAAAAAGAAGGCAAACGGGAGGCACAAATGAATGGCAGGGGCTAGGGCAGAGGAAAGCGTCTGATTCTCTAGAAGGTTCTCCAATCCTTGGTTGGTGGTCCCGGGGGGCAGTCTTCTGTCCAGGGTCCTCCTGGTAGACGCTCTGTGCCTCCATCTGAAAACCCTTTCCCTGGCGCCTCCGACACACCCCACCTGCACGCCTCACCCAGCCAGCTTCATCCACCGGCCCCTTCTCCTGAGAGCTCCTCCCTGTGCCCCTCTGTGCCCTGGACACTTGCCTGCAGCGTCCACTGGGAGGCCCTAGGCGGACCGAGTTCTGATCTGAGCGTTGCCAGCAGGAGGACCCAGGACAAGGCACCTGAATGACGCTGAGCTCTCAGGAGAACAGTCTGCACGGTAGCCCATACCTGCTTATCTTGTTTGTGACTCAAACTCTTAGAGGAACAGGTCTGCTTCCATCTCTACTTCCCCATGACTGCTGCTACCCGAAAGGCGTCTTACCTACTGTGCTGCACTGCCCGGGAGGGCCCGAGACACGAGGCCCACAGTGACGCTGAGCCAGAAGCAGCGAGCCAGAAGCAGCAACCCAGGGCAGGCAATACTGGCCCACACTCTGGAGTGTGTGCTGGCACTGAGGGCCCTGGGTCTGCCCTCCTGGGCTGCAGGGGAGAGGACACAGATGTCCTGTGACTGCTGTGGGCCCGTCCTGGCAGGCTCCATGCCCTGTAACCTGTGACCCTCACTCACTGGCTTCCTCCTGTCTGCCTCCCCAGGTCACTGGGAGAATCAAGGGAAGATGCTCGGTGGGCTGTAAAATCTACAATCCACAGGGAAAGTCATTTTCTCCCTCTGATTCCCCAACTCTCAGGCGCCAGAGGGTTTAAATCGCACACTGCGTGTCTCACAAAAATCAGCCCCCTTTCCTTGATACAAGGCTGCTGTGCTCAGCGCGCAAGGGGCCCGCCTGGCTGCACGGCCACGGAAAGCAGCCCTGGCTCCACGCAGGGGAAGACCAGGGGGCCACGTGCAGGCCCTGGACCCCACTTCTGGATTCTTTCACCTCTGTCAAGTTAAATGTTAACGCATCAAGTTAGAACTGCGCTGTGGAAACCAAATGCAGAAAAGAACCTGTCAACCGTGAAGCAGTGGGGCAAATCATCACCAGCCAGGGGCCACACGCAGGGAAGAAGCCGGCTCAGCCCCACGGACGACGTGCGGCCTGGAGCTTCACACCTGCCTGTGTCCTCAGACACGACGGAGCTGGCCATGCCCTTCTGACTAGACCCAGGGGCCCAGCACTGCTTGGGACCTCAGCAGCGGTCCTTCCCCACACAGCAGCACCTGCTTGCCAGCAGAGTGCTCTGGAACTTTCCAGCAACCTGCTGCTGCTTCTTAACGCCCAGGGAACCCTGGCCCCAGGTCCACAGCTAAGCCACAGGTGTCAACCTGCACACAAGAGCACGGTTCAGGCTGTGCAGGTTCCAACACCACCAGGATGGCCAATGGGCCACCTCTTCAGAGGGCACCTGAAGAGGCGTGCTATCATCCTGCTAGTGCTCACCGGCGTGCCCGCACCAGACCACGAGGCCCCCACCCTGAGGAGCAGGCTGTGGCGGTAACCCCGGCCCCCTGACACGCTGCGCTTGTCTCACCACGGTGGGCGGTGCTGCACTGTCCCTTCCAGCCCAGCCACTGCGCCCCAGCTCCCTCCACCTGAGCTCCGTCGACAAGGGCACAACCTTACTGAGTTGCTGTGAGGTTGTGGGTTGGCCTGGCGGGTCCTAGGTGCCTATGGAGGCAGCCCTGGCCTGTCCTCAGAGGCCCTTCTCAAGCAGGGGAGGCGGCCTGAGAGACGGGATGGGGCTCTGAGGGCCCCCGCTCTGCAGACCTGTCTCCATTAGTCAGTCCAGGTCTGAAGCCTGCACACCTGGCTGGGGGCTAGAACACTCTCCCAGCACGGCTACCCTCTAAGCCTCCGTTATCTGGAAGGAAAACCAAGACGAATGGGCTCCATGGGCCTGCCTGCCAGGGTACCAGGCTCTCTGGAAGTGGGGAAGACAAAGACACAGAAAATCCCCAAACACCCTCATCACAAAGAACTTCACATTGTGTTCAGCAGAAAAGACTTGCCCCCAGCGAGAAGCTCAGAACTTAGAGGGACCAGAAAGACCATCTAGCCCAAGGCTCAGTCCAAAGCTGAGGTGGCAGCTCGCCCTAGCACCATGCCCAGTGGACCTCAGGGGAGGTTCAGGAGACATGCCCCGATTCAGGACTGAAGTCGGTCAGGTGAGCACCCTGCACCCAGGACGGTGCAGGGGCAGCCTGAGGCAGGTGAATCGCTGCAGGGGGCCTGGGCTGACACAAGCAGAGGACCAGCTGGAGGTGGCTGCAGGTAAGGCTGGGTGCAGCAGGGTGGCCTGCAGGGCAGGTGGAGGACCTGGGCCAGGACCCGAAAGCAAATGGAGCCACTGGGGTTCCTGGGCCCGAGTGTGCTTCCTCAGCACCACCCCCAATTGTCAGGGAGTCTCTTCCTGGCTCCCCATTCCTCATCCTGTGGAGGAACTCTACCCACTCAACAGATGTCCAGTGCAGCCGGCACAGGGAGGCAGTCACCACAGCCAAACCCAGCCGTATCCCCAGCCCCTTCAGAGTCCCTTCCTCCAAGAAGCTACCCTGCTGCTCCAGCTGAATGCTCTCCCACCTCTGCAGGCTGAAGGTCACGCTGGGGCTTCACTGCAGGACCCCAGAGCAGCTCAGGAAGGGCCTGTGGAGTTGATGCCAGGCATCAATCCCCAGCCCCACGCATGTCCCTTCCCCACCAGGTTCTCCTCTGCCTTTTTGTTCCAAAGTTCCTTCTTCTGCAAATCATTTACTTTCCCTCTCAAAAGACTCAGGAATGCTTAAATCTGGAATAAGGAGACAGAGATCTAATCTGACTTCTGCATTTTAGATGAGATACTGGCAGACGCCCAGAGGGTGGGCATCTGTAAAAACCCATTTCAGGAACGCAGACCACACCTAACAAATGAAGTAACCTTATCTCAAAGAAGAGAGCGGCTGGCTCAGGGTCACGCAATTAGGAAGCTGTAGTCCCGGGGCCCCACTGGCTGAGCGACCTTGGGGGTGCCCTTTCCCCTCAGGGCCTCGGTTCCTTCATCTCACAAATGAAGAAAGTCAGGGAAGCGTGCTGCTAAGACTGACTTTAAGCCTTCCCAAGGTCGAGTTTTATGTGCTCTAAAGCGATCCCATCTCCTCATTTCTCGCTCAAATGAACAAGAACGGGCCTGCTCCTGGGATTCCTGCCTCCCTGGACACGTCTTTCTACCCAACATCGTGTTTTCCTTGTTTCCCCACATAAGGAGATGAGGTGAAGAAAGAGGCAAAGGCCCGGGAGGCAAGAGACCTGTGATCTAGCCTGGGTCTGCCCCGACGCTCGGGTCAGCAGGCCGGCCAAGCTGGGGAACGCCACACCGACTCTCGTTGTGCCGGCCGCCACTGCTCCGCAAGGCGTGGCTGCCGGCACGGGTCCCTATCCCGCTGCAGGAGGGGTCGGGGCGCCCCACCTGGCACTTGAAGGAGGCTGTGCCAAGAACACGGTGCGTGGAGCGCAGGTGCCCCGGCTGCGCCCCGCCAGCCTCTGACCCCGGCCCCGTTCCACCGCGCCCAACAACCAGGGCCCCCGTCCCCGGTCCCCTCTCCACAGCCCCACCGAACCCCGCCCTGCCGCCCAGGGGCCGCGCTCACCCGCCGGGCCTTCTCCCACAGCTGGTTCAACTTCTCCATGCGGAACTCCTCCTGGGACTCGCGCTTCGGAGGCGGCTCGGGCTGGTTCTTCTCCCGCGAGTACTTGCCGCCGTGGCTCGCCGCGGGCCGGAGCCCAAGCAGGAACAGCAGCAGCAGCAGCGCCGCGAGCCGGCGAAGCAACGACCCGACCCTCCGCGACGCCATCTTCCTCTGCGGCTGGCGCTCGGCGCAGAGACCCCAGCAGGCAAAGGCCCCGCCCGCCTCCCCACCCCGTTCGCCGCGCGGCCTCCCGGGAATTGTAGTTCTCCGGTGAGCGGCCGGCTGCGGTGAGGCCGCCGGCGGACTCCAGAGCCCAGGAATCCCTGCGCAGGCGCGTGCGTTTCCCGGGCAACCACGGCGCTGCCCGAGGCTGCAAAGTCGGGTTGGGGATACAGCTGGAGAATGTGTGTGGCAGGGTGTGGAGCAGTAACCAGGCCTCTCTCAAGAGCCCGGAGACCGGAGTCCGGAACCCGCACGACTCTAGGCTCCCTTCCCCCTCTGCCGCGCAGAAAGAGCGGAAAGCCCAGGAAACAGGCCGTGTCTGGCTGAGCCTGATAACGCTCCCGCTTCGCGCGCACTGACGCCGAGTTTTGCGTGTTCGTGCCGTCGCGGGGTTAGCACGGCGGCCCCGGCCTGACGCTGAGGAGCCTGGCGCAGTCCGCTCTGCCCTCCGCGGAGCGCCCGGTCGCGGGTGGGCGCAGGCCGGGTTGTCCCGGGGACGCACGGCCGCGCAGGCGTCCCCCCACGTCCCGGAGCCCCTTGCCTCCGCCCGCGTCCGAGGCGCCGCCTCTCGCGCCTGCTGCACTGCAGGGGTTCGTGCGCTTTCCCCCAGCCCGCGACACCCTAGGAAACCCCAGAGCCAAAGTTAGCCTAGTCCGCTCACTGGGGGCTTGGCCAGTGAGTTGGGCAGTGCCCTGGAGGTAGCGAGGGAAAGGAGGGAGACAGACTGCAGCTGGGCCGCTTTGGGCTCAGAGAAGGGACAAGGGGAGCTCCTCTGGCAAGAATGATATGAAAAGGCCTCCAAGGGCGGGCAGGATTTTGCCTGGGGAGGGAGAACTTTCCAACTGGAGGAGCAATGACGAAGTGGGTGGAGAGAGCCTGGGCATCTTGGGAGAAATTAACGTTAATTCATTTCCTTTGCGGGGTGGGAACAGGGTCTCTGTCATCTAGGCTGGAGTGCAGTGGCACGATCATGGCTCACTGCAGCCTCGACCTTCCGGGCTAAAGCGATCCTCCTGCCTCCTCCTCCTGAGTAGGGCCTACAGGTTAGAGCCACCACGCCCAGCTAGTTCTTTAAATTTTTTGTAGAAATTAGGTCTCTCTGTGTTGCCCAGTCTGTTCTCGAACTCCTGGGCTCAAGCAACCCTCCTGTCTTGGCCCCCCAAAGTGCTGGGATTACAGTTGCAGGCCACTGGGCCTACCCTAATTTAGTTTTAAATTGTATCTTACTGTTGTTCCAGAGAAGATTTCGGGTGCCTGGAATCAGGGTGATATGCTGCTGTGCTTTGCTGCTTTTCTAGTATTTTCAGAGCCATCGTTTGGTTTATTTTTTCCAGCTGTTGTTTCAGGCAGGCGGGTAAATTCAGCCTGTTACTGCATCTTAGCTGGAAGCACATGTTCCCCATATGGGATGTATGGGGAAAAAGAGGTAAAGGAACCCCCAGGAGGGTGGCAGAGGGAGAATGACCTCTCAAAGTGACTCCAGAGACAGAGCAAACGCTGTCATTGCCATCGTCCCATGTTTTCACACCTCAGGACTGCCCAGGTGAACCTGGCCTAGACTCTTACCTGTAACTGTCTTCCCCGTGCGTTCCCTGGCTGCTGCTCTTCTCTCCATCTCCTGGGGCCTAAAATCAGAGGGTACCTGTTCTACCCCACATACATGTTTTGCTCCGACCCCACTCGAGAGCTACAGGTAGGTCGTGGTGGGCTTAGAAGGAGACAGTGCACATTGGCCTATCCCCCCTGTAAGCATGTCCCTGTTGGTCATCTGGAATGAATGTGGTCCTCACTGCAAATGTTCCAGCTCTGTGAATCCTGTCCCCAGTGTCTCCAGAAAGGGCCATTATAAACCCACAGGAAACGGCAGCCGGACTGGGAGGAGAGTCTTCTGGGATCCTACATCTTACTGTGGTGTGGGGTCCTAGGAGCCCTTTTCTTACACAGCCCAGTTTCTCAGATAGCTAAGCAGTACTGTACACAAGGCTACATACATGGGCGATGAAACTAAAGAAAGGCAGGGCCGGGTGAAGGTTGGAGTGGAGGCGTCTGGGCTGGGGGAGGAGGGAGGATGCGACGGGCGGCACAGGCTTCTAGAGTGCTGTCCAGGTGGTTTTCCTTACTACGTGGTGGGCACTGGTGGGCACACAGGCCTGAGTTTGTCCTCATCTTTACATTGTCCATGTTTCGTACACTCCCCCGTGGGCATTAAACATTTCAGACTCAGGCCGGGCACGGTGGCTCACGCCTGTAATCCCAGCACTTTGGGAGGCCGAGGCAGGTGGATCATGAGGTCAAGAGATCGAGACCATCCTGGTCAACATGGTGAAACCCTGTCTCTACTAAAAATGCAAGAATTAGCTGGGCATGGTGGTACGTGCCTGTAATCCCAGCTACTCAGGAGGCTGAGGCAGGAGAATTGCCTGAACCCAGGAGACGGAGGTTGTGGTGAGCCGAGATCGCGCCCTTGCACTCTAGCCTGGGTAACAAGAGCAAAACTCCATCTCAAAAAAAAAAAACAAAAACATTTCAGACTCATCCATCTTTGAAAATATCACAGTGGTTAATGTAGGCAGTACAGGTGCCAGGCATGTGGCAGGGACTCCAGCTGAGGGCATGCTCTTCTCTTGGGCTCCTCCAGGGCTGAATGTTCATTTTCACCCCTGCTCCCAGCACCCCCATGCCAGCCCATGTCTGTAAGTGGTGAGGGGAAGGCGTGTGAACAGAGACAGACATGGGGATGGATTGTGAGGCTGGCCGGTGCCGAAGCAGAGCGTCTTGCTTCCTAGAGCAAAGGGAGCTGTGCTATAGGACCATCTCTCAGAGCAAAACAAATTGAGTCTCTTGGGAAGCCTGGCACCAAGGACTGGCCAGCTTTCAGAAGCCGGAGTGTTTAGCCTGACTTCAGACGCAGAAGGGCCTTGCTGCCTGGGCTGACTGCAGTGGGGGCCGTCCCTGACTGGCTGGCCTTCAGAAGCATGCAGCCTTGTCGTTGACTAACTGGGGCTTTCATGCCACTGCAGCCAAAGAGCAGTTTGTTTTTGTCCTTCAGTGTGGACTGAATAAACTGTTATTCTTTGCAAGCAAAGGCAGGAAGCACAAGAACAAGTAGCACCAGGTGGCTGCAGGCAGGTGGTCGGGCTGGAGGTCAGTGCAGAAACAAGGCAGTGGTGGGGAGCAAGGCAGCTCCATGGGACTGCAGCGCTGCTGGAAAGACGATTCCACCCAGGGTGGTGGGGGCCACAGAGTGATCCTGAGGGGAGATTTACACAGAGAGGCGTTTGAGGAAAAGCACAGAGACCAGTGGGAATGCTGGTGCTCTCGGCCAGAGGAGAGGTGACGGTGACCTGGACGAGATAGAGACACCAAGGCGGTGAAGAAGAAGAGGCCATGTGAAGGTGGAAGGGACAGAATTTGGTGACAGCAGTCGAGACTGATGCCCAGGTTTCCACTCGAGACCAGAAGGTGGGCAGGGCCAATTCCACTGCCAGGTCTCCAGGGAGAGCATGTTCGGGAGAGAGATGAGAGTCCAGGTCCCTGTAGGGTGGACATGGAACCTTCCTGAGGCATTAACTCCATAGATGTGGCAGTCAGAGGCAGAGGGGTCCAGGGGAGAGGAGACAGAGCTCTGGGGACCCCCCATGAGGGCATGTGGGAAGGGGATGGAGTGCTCTGGAGGCAGCTAGCACAAGGGTGCGAGAGGGAACTTGCAGAGGAAGCAGAGGCAGGGGCCAGGGCAAGGGAAGACGCCAGCGAGGAGCTGGCCCACAGATTCCAGGGTCCAGGAGGCTTGGAGGAGTGCTTGTAGAGGGGGCCCTCACAGACTGAACTCAGGGAGGCTGGCGTGGACGCCTGGAGGCTGGTGTGGATACCTGTGGCCTCTGCCCTTGCAGAAACCTCTGTCTTGGGTCAGGTTTCCCGGAAGCAGAGCCGAGATGGAATTCCTGTGGAAGTGATTATGGGGCAGCTACTCCTAGGAAAGGGGAGTGGGGTAGAGAGCAGGTGCAGAGAGCTGAGCCAGGCTGGGACTGCTTCCGCCTGGTTGGGCAAGGGGAGCTCAGGAGCATTGTACCTCCCAGTTGTCTCTGCCTTGAGGCCAGGACCATTTTGTGCCTCCTCTCCCTGCTGGCAGCAATCAGGCACTGGGTTGTGGGGGAGGGCGTGACCTCCTGGGTGGGGAAGGTCGCACTTGGCCTAGGGTGATGAGCCTCTTCTCTGCCAGCCACCATCGCCTGGAGACAAGTGGGACCCCACGTGCTTGGGCAAAAGCAACCTCTTCCTAGCTCCCATGCATCTACCAGCATGTAGGGAGGGTCCTTTGAGTAAGACCACCCTCCGCTGCCTCCTCTGCTGGCAGACTCCATGACTGCCACTGCTCCCCGCACTGCCTGCCACTGTGACCCCAGGACGAAGCTGATGATGCTGCTTCTCCCTCTGCATGGAGAGCTTGAGTCCCCCAGGCCACCCCTTGCCCCAGGCAGCTCTGCATATTCTCTTCTCAGACCCCTTCCCCCATCCCCAGTTCCACCAACGCCCCCCTCTCCACTCGAACTCATGACCAGCCATTAGCAGCATCCCCCGTATCCCAAACTTTTTGTAAACCAAAAATAAAATTCTGAGCCCACCCCCCCCAGCCATCTGAAGGGACTTCCTCCTCTGCCAAGGCACCCTTAAAATTAACCCTAAAGACTGGTTCGGGCCATGGTGGGAAGTGGGAGTCGGACTTGCCTCATTATTCCTCCTGCAGTAACATCCACACCGAGGTCTGATAGTTTACGTTTCACTCTGAAGCCTGCTGCCTGAAGACTTCCTCTGCAAGTGAGCACTTTGGTTTCCACAATCCTTTATCTCAACCCAAACATTTTCTCTCTATTGATCCCAGGTTTTTTTTTTTTTTTTTTAGACGGAGTTTCGCTGCTGTTACCCAGGCTGGAGTGCAATGGCGCGATCTCGGCTCACCGCCACCTCCGCCTCCTGAGTAACTGGGACTACAGGCGTGCGCCACCGTGCCCAGCTAATTTTTTGTATCTTTAGTAGAGACGGGCTTTCACCATGTTGACCAGGATGGTCTCGATCTCTTGACCTCGTGATCCACCCGCCTCGGCCTCCCAAAGTGCTGGGATTACAGGCGTGAGCCACTGTGCCGGGCCCGATCCCAGGTTTTTAAATCAACTCTCCTCAGAAAATATTTTAACCTCCCTGCAGCCTGGAAACCACCACACCCGTCCCCAGCCTTCTGGTTGTCCTGCTTTTCTGAACCAATGGATTTCTTAAATGTGTTAGATTGACGTCTCATGTCTCCCTAAAACGTGTCAAACGAAGCTGCACCCTGACCTCCTTGGATGCACGTTCTCAGCACCTCCCGAGGGCTGCGTCAGGGGCCGCGTCACTCATGTTCGCTTCCGAATAAATCTCTTCGGATACTTTGCAGCTTCACTCTTTTTTGTGGGCTCTCTGAGCATCTGCTTGACTCTGCTGTGACCGGAAATGCCCCCCACGGTCCATCGAGGACTGCAGCACTCTCTCCAGCGCTCCTGTTCTTGGTGATTTCTATTTCCGTCTCCAGGTGGGTGAGCCCCCCAAAACCCTGGCCTGCTCTCCTTTGATGGTCTTGACCTCAAACCTACCCCCGTCCTCCTCTCCCGTGGCCACACCCAAGATACTGTAACCCATAACCGTAGAGTCTTCTCCCTCTGTGAGCACAGGTCCAAGTGGCCACTCAGCAGCTGTGACCTCCTGGAGAGAGCGGGAGTATCACCGTCTTGGACCTTGATCAAAACCCACCTAAATCCAAAGGGCATCAGCCTAATGGCTAAGGTCAGCATGACCATAAACCACAAATAACATCTGGGGCCAGAAACATTCCAAACCCCTCCCCAAGCAGAGGCCTGCCAGCCCGAAGATAACCTCCCGCGGCTGGAAAGATGTAGCCCAAGGCTGCTCTTCGTGTTTCTTTCCTTTTTCTTTAACGCTTACACTCCTTGCTGTGTGTCTAGCTGACTTCTCCAGTCTTACCTAAACATCCTTTCAATGGCTGGGCTTACAATCCACTGATCCCTCCCCATTTTCACTGTGGTCACCGTCCTGTCCTCCCTCCTCTCTCCTCTCTCCCAGCTGTTATGGTGGCACCAAACATTCTCAGCAGCATATGCCAGTTCCCCCAAGTCTTCTCTTCATCAAACCGGTATCCCCAGGCCCTCAGTTTCCCTGACAGGATGTGGACCACGGATCAAGCATTTCCTGCCGTCTTCATCTGGTGCTTCTGTCCATGTCTTCTTGTCCCTGGAAAGCATGTTCTCTCAGAGCAGAGACTGTGATTCCTGCATCTCCATCTCCTGTTGCCCAGCACAGGGTTGGTGCTCAATGAAGAATTGTCCATCTGAATGAAGAATGGATGCGTGGCTGGATGGGAAGGCAGATGGTTGATGGGTAAGTGGATGGGTGGATGGGTGGGGACGGATAGATGGATGAGTAGGTGACTACATGGATGGAGATAGATGGATGATGAATGTTGGTGGATGGATAGGGATGGATAGATAATTAATAAATTGGTAGGTGGATGGGTGGGGGGGTGGATGGATGGATGGGGATAGATGGATGATGAATGGATGGGTGGGTGGGTAGATGGATGGGTACGGATTCATAATGAATGGAGAGGTGGATGGGTAGGTGGGTGAATGGATGGGGATGGATGTGTAATGCAAGAATTGGCAGGTGAATAGATGGATGGGGTGGATGGATAATGAATGGATTGGTAGGTGGATGGATGGATGAGTGGTAGATGGATGGATAATGAATGAATTGATAGGTGGATACATGGATGTATGGGCAGGGATGAATGAGTAATGAATGGATTGATAGGTGGATGGATGGATGAGTGGGTGGATGAATGGATAATGAATGGATTGATAGGTGGATACACGGATGGACAGGGATGAATGGATAATGAATAGTAGGTGGATGGATGGGTGAGTAGATGGATAGATAATAACTGGTGGATGGATAAATGGATTGATGGATGGATGAATGGATGGATGGATGAATAGGTGGATGGATGAATGGGTGGATGAGTGGGTGGATGGATGGGGAATGCGTGGGTAGGTGGGAGAATGGATGATAATGAACAGATGGTGAATGGATGGATGGATGGATAAATGAATGGAGGGATGGATGATGAATGTCTCCCTTGTTCCCAGCCTGGTCCTACAATATGTTGCCTCTTCTCAAAAATAAGGCACCACAAAGCCCCTGATGACAGTGGGGCAAAGGAATATGTGGTGAATGTCTCAGGCCCACTTCAGATCCAGAACAGGCCTAGGAGGGACTCCAGTGGGACCTGCTGCTGTGGAAGCAGGTTGGGGCTGAGGGTGGAGGAGGAGGTCAGCTCTAAACCACCTCCTCAGGCTCTAGGGCTCTCAGGCCAGACAGCCCTACCCCTGTTTCTGTAGATGCCAGCCTCGTGGTCCTGAGGGGTTGGGGGTTGTCCCAGAGCCTTTCCCCTGTAGGGTGTGTTTATAGCAGGGACATGAGGTGGGTGTGTCGGGGATGTAGTGACCACTCCCTTCTACCATCAGAGATCCCGCTTCCCCCTGCCCCTGCTCCTCTGTGGAGTCCTTCGAGAGCCCCCCACCCACTCCCCACCTCCCTTCTCCTGTGGTTGCAGATCCAGGAAGCACCTACCTGGGTACAGAGATCATCGCTCAGTGCCTCACCCTACACAAGGGTGATTAACTTGTCTGTTATGAACTCCTACTTAGAAATTCCGACATGAAACTCCCACCAGGCTCAAACTTGGCGCAGAACAGCAATTACTGAAAACACATTTTGGAAAAGGTTGACATTTTGTAAGAGTTCGTCCTCCTCCACTCCTCAGCCTCCCTCAAGGACACACATACTTAGTTCTTCTCTGTGTGCGTCTAACTTGGAGACTGTGAGTTGCAGTTTAAAAGGGACCCTGGGGCCCGGTGTGGTGGCATACGCCTGTGGTTCCAGCTACTTGGGAGGCTGAGGCAGGAGAATCATTTGAGCCCGGGAGATTGAGGCTGCAGCAAGGTATGGTTTCACCACCACACTCTGGCCTGGGAGGCAGAGCAATACCCTGTCTCTAAAAATAAGAAAGAAAAAATAAAGGCTCTGAGCCCAGCCCGCGGCCAGGGCCTGGTGCAGTGGAAGAGGCTCAGGTCCCTGCCAGGTCTCCTGAAATATCTCCAGGGCCCGCTGGGGCTGCCACCTGGGTGCTCAGTTGCTCTGCTAAGCAGCCAGATTCCCAGGTGTTCCTCTTAATGAGCCACCGAAGCTGGGGAAGAGGGCCCGTCTCACCTAGGACACGACAGGCCAGGTGCGTGCCACCGGCCCTTGTCCTGCTGACGACAGTGCCATTGCAGGGCTCCAGAAGGCCACATTGTTTCCGGGCTTCGCAGGCATCTGTGGGTGGGAGCAGCTCAGCAGGGGCCCCTCATCACGGGGAAGAGGTCCCAGGGCTGCTTGTGTCTGCACCCTGCAGGGAGCGTCCTGTGAGGAGGGGCTGCACTGCCACTTCACTGATGAGGAAATCAGGATTCAGAGAGATGAGCTCGTTTGTTCGGGGTCAGACAGCCCCCTCAGCCCGTTCCTAAGGTGGTTTCTGTGGTATTTGCCATAAAGCCATAGGTTCGTTGATGTGTTATTCAGTAGTTCTGAGCTCATACTGCATATCTGGCAGGGACAAGCGGCAAAGTCCTGCCCTTGGCGCGTGCGGGGGAAATGAAATGATTCTGCTCAGCCTCCTCCATGGGTCTGAACAACCACGGCGACTCAGGACCCCGGTGACGTGGTTTCCCCTGAACGCGGGTCCTAGACCAGGCAGAGGCAACAAATATTTGTCGATTGAATTTGTATTTCCATACAAATTTTAGGCTGGATGGGGTGGCTCATGCCTGTAATTCAAGCACTTTGAGAGGCTGAGGTGGGCAGATGGCTTGAGCCAGGAGTTTGAGGCCAGCCTGGGCCACATAGAGAGATCCTGTCTCAATATAAGAGCAACAACAACAAAATACAAATAAATAAAACACACACACACACACACACACACACACACACAAACACACACACATACACGTGCACACACACAAACACATACACACATACACACATTTTAGAGTATTTTAAGTTCCACATAAACATGGTTAGGATTTGGTTAGCAATTTCTTTGGTTCTACAAATCTATCTGGAAAAAATTAATTAATTTGGGAAGAGTCCATATTGAGACTTCTAATCCATGAACATGGTATCTCCATTGACTGGACCATCTTTGATGCCTACTCGTAACATTTCCGTGTGGTGATCTTGTACCCTGTTCTCGGTTCTTGATGGCTTATGCTCTTATAATATCTTTTCATAAATTTTATTTCTCCGACTTTGTTGCTAATATATAGTGATAAAGTGCAATCTCGCCTATGCGTTTTGAACCTGACACCTTTGCTAAACTCCTCTCAGTCCTCAGCATTTCCCTGTGGATTATTTAGACTCCTCTGCATACACGACCATACTGGGAATAAAGGCAGTTTTATTACCTTCACAAACGTGACCCAACTCACTGAGCACTCTGCCGCATCCAGGCTGATATTGAACAGCAGTGGCACGAACAGGTGCCTTTGTCCCCTTGCCAATCTCGTAAAGGAAGCTTTCAACATTTTCCTATTAGCTCTGTTGGCCACTCTGACTTTTTCGGTAGGTGGCCTTCATCAGCTTCACAATGGGCCTTTTCTTCCCAGCGGGCTGAGCTTTTCCTTAAGAACAGAAAGTGAGCGTTACCGATCGTGTGACCCCATCTGTGGAGATGGTCACACGACTCACGTTTTTTCCTGCGTTCGTTCGTGTGTGAACTTTCTCTGGATGCCTGAGCGTTCTTGTGGCTTTGGCAAAAGAACACAATTTACTCTCTGGGGCTGGGCGGGGAAGGAGGCAGAGGAAGAAAGACCCCAGCTCCCCCTCCTCCCCACTGGCCTTGTCCCTGGTGTGTGCCTCCTTAGATGCTGCGTTTGACTAATTGTGGACTTGATGACGGGCCAAGATGTTTGATGGGGCCGGTGCTGGCTGCTGGGATATAGAGGGCCAGGGCTGTTTGCACCTCCCTGCTGCCCAGAGCCCATGCCCCCAACCACTTCCTTCATATTCTCTCCTGCCAGCCAATATGTCCCTGCCCAATGTCAACCCGGGCCAGGAACCATACCACAAGGGACAGCCCCAGAGCACACCAGAATCAGACAAATCAGCCCGACCCAAACTGTCCCCTGCTCTGCCCGGCTTTTCCAGGGAAACCAGCGAAGGCTGTGGCCTGAGCCTTTCCCTCACTCCTTTCTGCCTCCTGGTCCACGTGGGGCTTCCCCCTGCCACCCGGCCACATCTCTCCTTTCTAGCTAATGTTTTAAGAGTGATGTTAGACTTTCCTTTCAATAGCATTGACCCCTCTCGGGCTCTACTGTGGATTAAGACCTGGGCATAGACCTGAGGGTGCTGGGGAGAGATCGTGAGGCGGTGAACGCACCTGCAGTGCCCTGTGCTGCCCGGATGTGGTGGACGGGAAGCAAGGTCTGAAATACACGGAGCCCGGGCACCCCGGAGACCCTCTGATGGTCCTCGGGTGCGTGCCATTGTAAGCAGCGCATGCGGCTCTCACTGGCCTTGCTGGAGCAGAAATGGCCTGCTGATGATGCATCGTATACAGTCATAAATGTGCACCCGGCATCGCTGTTCCTCTTCTTTCCTGATAAAGTATCTTGCTCTGTTGCCCAGGCTGCAGTGCAGTAGGGCAGTCACAGCTCACTGCAGCCTCCACCTCCCAGGCTCAAGCCATCCTCCCACCTCAGCCTCCTGAGTAGCTGGGACTACAAACCCAGCTATTTTTTTTTTTTTTTTTTTTGTAGAGACAGGATCTCACCATGTTGGCCAGGCGGGTCTTGAACTCCTGGGCTCAGGGGATCCGCCCACCTTGGCCTCCCAAAGTGACAAGTGTGCGCCACGGTGCCTGGCCCGTTTCCTTTTTCCAGTAGGAATCTTGTAATAGACTTGGTCAGCACTTGTGTTGTTTAACCTGCGCACACTTTTTGCTGTACTGCAAAGCTGTGGGCACGTGTGTTAAGTCACATGCTCTGTGCATTCTAATCATAAAAAAGAGAAAAGACAAACTTCAGTCAGCCGTGCTGGAGGAAGAGTAATTATGTTTCTACTCCTTCTGCAGCAGGTGATATAAAATTCTCACACAATGAGATGGCTAAAAAGCAAGCAGCGACCGCAGGCAGGAGGAAGTACTGTGGAGATGGGCCAGGCCCCTCATAAAAGCAGGATGTTGCTTTTCTGGATTTTGTATGTTTGCAGCTTTTTCCCCTCATCCTAAAGAAATATTCACCCTCATACCTAATATTGTTATAAGTTTGTATTCTTTTCTTTATAGGGAGGCCCCACAAAACCTGGATCGGACTTGCCCACTGCCCTGTGTCTGCCCCCCCAATCCCCCCCCTGCCCACCAGGGATGTGGGTGGCAGTGGTGCTGTGTAGAGGGTGGCGGGTGGACCCAGGAGACTGTGACCAGTGAGCAGGGAGGTCTTGGAACCGCCTGTCTCTGAATCCTCCTGGGATAAGGACTTGTGCAGTGCCGGTGTGACAGAGGCTCCTAGAATCCCAACTCAAGTGGCCGCCTTCATAAAGGGAGTCACTCGCGTACCTGCTCAGTGCAGCCCTGGCGTGCAGGGGCCCCTCTACTCACGAGAAACCCCGACCCCGCCACCATGAGGTGTGTGGCCCATGCTCTCGTTCCATCAGGAAACATTGCCTGAGCTCTCAGCAGGTGTGGTGCTGGATGCTGGATGTAGAGAGTGGGGCGGGACGAGGACTTGGTTGTGAGATGTCCCAGTCTGGGGAAGGACTAAGGGTGACAAGGACAGTCTAGACTACCCGTCTTCAGTTCTCTACTGGGGGCAGTTTTGGCCATGTTTGGGTATAAAGTGGTCGTCACACTGACTGCTACCAACGTCTAGTGGGTGGAGGTCCGGGGTGCCACTCGGCATCCTACTGGGTATGGGACGGCCCCTGCCAGGGACAGTGCCAGCCTCAAGGGCAGCACAGGGTGTCCCAGTGGGGAGGAGCCTGGTGTAGGGCGCAGGGTCCCCTTGCACCAGGGCCGTGGAGGCCTAGAGGAGCTGCAGCCATTGGGATGGCCGGGATCAGGGCTCTGTGAGAGGGAGGGGGTGTCAGTGCAGCGGCGGACACGGCTTTCATGGGCTGAGTGCTGGGACGTGTTATGTCCACACAGTGGTGGGGCCAGCACCACAGCTCAGGCTCTGAACCTGCTTGTTTTGCCCAATACTGTGTGTGCGGGAAGTTCCACCTTCCCCAGGCGGCTGCTTATCTTGTCTTTCCAGTGTGGTTAGGAAGGGAAAATATTTCCCCCATTTTACAGATGGAGAAATGGGGCCTGGGCAGGAGCGAAGCCCAGAAGTGCTGCCCACCCCGCTCCGGCCTGGCATTCTCCTGGGAACATGCGGGAGTGCCCGTCTGGACCTTGGGACCTCCCACCTGTAACTGCAGACCCTGGTCTGCCTGCGTGGCTGTGGAATCTGTCAGTCAGGATCCCGGGGTCCTCCTGAGCTTGTCAAGCAGGGCTCCATTCACCAGCGTATGGACAGAGGCCTCGGCTGGGACTTCTAGGAATATTCAAGGCACCTAATTATGCAGAAAACCACCCTAATGAGCTCCTGGGAGCCTCTGTCCGTCTTCCTAGGGGTGATGCAATCGAGTGTATCTTCGAGGCTGCCCCTGCGGGAGGGACCGTGTGGCATTGGCGGGGCGGGGAGGGCGGCAGGAATCATTCAATGTCCACCTGCAACCTCCTGGGCTCACAGCACATTCTAAGGCTGGTGCCAGGTCCCTTGGGTGGAAAGAGGGACCACGGCTCAGAAACGTGCCCACAGCTCCCCCCAAGACCCTGAGGTCAGCCCGTTGGCCAGGGCCTGTGATCTGAACGCCTCCACGAGGCTTCAAATCAGTGACCTGTGTCCTGGCCTTATAAAACCTGGCTGCCCAGTTGGGATTGGTGTCACCTGCCTTGTGGAACTGAGCACTCCTTGGGCAGAGGGTGGGTGCTGCGAGAAGCCAGCAGATCCTGGCTGTGCAACTGTCGCAGGTGGCTGAAACTCTCTATGCCTCAGTTCGCTTATCTGCAAAGGGGGCTGGGATTCCTGCCTACATGCATGTGCTCAAGAGGGAATGCTGGCCGGGTGTGGTGGCTCACGCCTGGAATCCCAGCACTTTGGGAGGCTGAAGCGGGTGGATCACTTGAGGTCAGGAGTTTGAGACCAGCCTGGCCTACGGGGCAAAATCCCATCTCTATTAAAAAAAAAAAGTACAAAAGTTAGCGGGCACCTGTAACCCCAGCTACTGGGGAGGCTGAGGCAGGAGAATCGCTTGAACCCAGGAGGTGGAGGTTGCAGCAAGACAACATCGTGCCACTGCACTCCAGCCTGGGCGACAAGAATGAAATTCCTTCTCAAGAAAAAAAAAAACAAAAGACAACATGGGAATGCTGCCACTGGGCGTGGCGGCCTCTGGCTGTGTAGCTTCTCCGGAGGCTGAGTCAGGAGGATTGTCTTAGGCCAGAAATTCCAGGCTGCTGGGAGCTGTGACTACACCTGTGAACAGCGACTGTATTCCAGGCTGGGAAACACAGGGAGACCCCGTCTGTGACAAAAGAAAAAATATTTTAAAAAGAGTGAATGGTGGGTCTGGGCAGGGGTGGAGGCCCTGGTGACAAGGAGGGAGGGACTGGTGACAAGAAAGCACACCCCTGGCCAGGGCAGCACCCAGCGAGCCTTCCCTGTGGGTGGGGACCCGGCCTCGCCCCGGCCACACCCACGTGTCCGTTGGAAGCAGTGTGGAGGGAAGGCAGGCCCTGTGTGCTCTGGCCAGGGGGATGGAGCTTGGCCAGTGGGGGCTGCCAGCAGGGGCTGTCCGTACTGTGGGGTCTCTTCTCAAGGCTGGAACCTTAGGTCCCCACGCCCTCCAGCCCTGTCTCCTTCATGGGCACCAGGAAGACAAATTCCCTGGCCTCCTGTGCAGTGTCTGCAGAAGGAGGCGCCTGGGGCCAGGGCAGGTGGGTGTAGGTGGGTACGTGGCATCTTGAGGATGTATTTCTGTAGAGGGAATTACATTCTTTCTTCTAATTTTTTATTATACAATTTTCCCATTGAAACCACCCACACCCCAAGCCTGCGGCCGGCCTCCCATCACCGCGTTTTCAGCCCTGGGTGAGGCCTCTGGGCCCATCTGAGCATCTGTCTTCCCTGATGGAGAATGCCTGGTGGGGGAGAAGTGGACTTGGGTGTCCAGGTGAGTCTCATCCCAATGGCTGACCTGGAATCCCCCTTGCACCTCTCTCCTGATGGCCGGGGGTGCCCACTCTGCAGCCAGGCATTTCCTGAGCCGCTGCTCTGACCACAGCAGAGAACAGTCCTTGCAGGAACTCTGCAGGGTGGGCCTGCCCCCGCCAGCCTCGGCATCTTCTTGTTGGTGTCTGAGTTTGAGTCCGTTAGGTGGGCTCTGCGGGAGGTGGGCTCAGCTTCTCACCCTGCGGGCCCCTCACCCAGAGCCTGAAGCCCACTTTGACTACATGCCTCTGGGTTCCCTCACTGTCCCCGCCAGTCACATCCCACGGAGGAAGCGCTGGCTGCTCAGGGCAGTGAGACCCTGGCCTGGAGAACCAGCCTGGGGGCAGGGATGAGCCTTGAAACTGCCTCTGGTCTAGCCCTTAGTTTGGTGGGGCTCTTCCCTGCTGGGGGTCCTGGAGGCATGGGAGGGCTTTGGAGTTCCGTGTGAGAGAGGCCCCAGCCCCTTCAGTTCCCATAGGTCCCCCAAGGCTGTGTGTCTCAGCCATTGCTTTACATAAGAGAGGAATTGGCGCCAGGCAGAGCCCAGGATTAAAATGGGGGAAGCTGTGATTTGAATGTGCCTCTCTAAAAACACACCTGGCTAGTCTTTCATTATTTGTTGAGACCAGTCCTATGTGCCAGGACTGGTCTCAAATTCCTGGACTCAAGCCATCCTCCTGCCTCAGCCTCCCAAACTGTTGGGATTACAGGCATGAGCTACTGCACCGCTCCCAGCCTCTGTCTTACGCTGGAGGAGAGGCGGTAAGTACTCCACACAACACTCATGTGACCACACTTCCGGAATCCTCACATGTTTAGAACCATCCCGTGCCTGCGCCCTTGAGGACGGCTAAGCTGGCCTGTGTAGGACATCCCCAGCCTGCACTTTTCTCCCTCGAGCATTTTTCTACTTTTCTAGGGCAGACATAACAGCGTCTTACAGACGAGGGGATAAAACAACAGAGATTTCCTCCCCGGTTCTGGACACTGGAAGTCTGGAATCAGGGCGCTGGACGGCCATATCTCTTGCTGACGGCTCTGGGAAGAGTCCATTTCTTGCCTTTCTCTCAGCTTCTGGTGATTGCTGGCGAGCCTGGGTGCTCCTTGGTTGTGGCTGGATTGCTCCCACCTCTGCATCTGTTGTCACATGGCCTCTCTCCCTTTTTTCTTTTTTTTTTTTGAGACGGAGTTTTGCTCTTGTTACCCAGGCTGGAGTGCAATGGTGCGATCTCGGCTCACTGCAACCTCTGCCTCCTGGGTTCAGGCAATTCTCCTGCCTCAGCCTCCTGAGTAGTTGGGATTACAGGCATGCACCACCATGCCCAGCTAATTTTTTGTATTTTTAGTAGAGATGGGGTTTCACCGTGTTGACCAGGATGGTCTCGATCTCTTGACCTCATGATCCACCCGCCTCGGCCTCCCAAAGTGCTGGGATTACAGGCTTGAGCCACCATGCCTGGCCCCTTTTTTTTTCATCTTTGTTTTGAGATGGAGTCTTGCTATGTCGCCCAGTGTGGAGTGCAGTGGTACAATCTCAGCTTGCTGCAACCTCTGCCTCCTGGGTTCAAGTGATTCTCCTGCCTCAACCTCCTCAATAGCTGGGATTACAAGTGCCTGCCACCATGCTTGGCTAATTTTTGTATTTTTAGAAGAGATGGGGTTTCACCTTGTTGGCCAGGCTGGTTTCGAACTTTTGACCTCAAGTTATCTGCCCACCTTGGCCTCCCAAAGTGCTGGAATTACGGGTGCGAGTCATTGCACCTGGCCTTTCTTTTCTTCTTATAGGATGTCAGTTGTATTGTATCAGGGCCGCCTTTAATCAGGTGTGACTGCATGCTATCCTGAAGACACCTGCAGAGGCCCTATTTCCAGAAAGGTTGCATTCATAGGTACCAGGGGTCGAGGCTTGAACACATTTTTAAAATTTTTATGTTCATTTGAGACAGAGTCTCACTCTGTCGTCCAGGCTGGAGTGCAGTGGCTGGATCTCGGTTCACTGCAACATCCGCCTCCCAGGTTGAAGCAATTCTCTCACCTCAACCTCCTGAGTAGCTGGAATTACAGGTGCCTGCCACCACGCCTGGCTGATTTTTGTATTTTTAGGAGAGCTGGGGTTTCAATATGTTGGCCAGTCTGGTCTCGAACTCCTGACCTCAAGTGATCCACTTGCCTCAGTTTCCCAAAGTGTAACATATCTTTTTAAGGAACACAATTCTACCCACAAAAAGTATTTTCTAGATGAGGAAGCATTGCTTCTCTTTTCCTGTGGCATTGAATGTCACTGCTGAGAAGTCTGACGCCAACTGGTTTCTTTTCTCTGTAAGATACTTGGTCTTTCTGTCTGGCTGCCTACAGCATGATTTCTCTACCTTTAAAGTCCAGTCATTTTGCAAAGGCGTGTTGACTGTTCTGGGCGAACACACCCAAGTAAACAGCACGCTTTTACAGCCAGGTGTAAGTCTTCCTGCATTTCAATAAGGAGGTCTGGGTAACAGGTCATTTCAATCCTTGTTCGGCAGGGTTCTGTGGTGCACGCCTATGCTCCCAGCTACTCGGGAGGCCAAAAGTTCAAGGTCAGCCTGGGCAAGGCAGTGAGATCCCCTCTCCTATGAATCAAGCAGTCAGTACCTGTTCTGATCTGCGATAGCTTTGCCTGTCGTACGTGTATGCTGGAGCCCTTCACTGTTCACAGGCACTTTCTCTCAGTCCTTGTTCATCGCTTTCCTCTTTCTTATAATTTGCTCGCCTTTTCCTTTTTTACGTGACTTTCGTGGTGTCTGTGCCCTCGTGTTACCTGTAAGGTCGTGCCGTCACTGCCCTCCTGTTACCGGTAATGTCATGCCCTCATTTCTGAGAGGATTTTGTCTTTTTCTTCTGTTTCCTTCCTGAATTCAGCCATTTCCTACCCCAGAGTTCGCTGCCGTTCGGCCGTTTCGTCCCTGCGTTCTGTCCCTTCAGAGCTGAAGTTCTTGTTGGAATATTAGGTCACGATTTTCATCTGCTTTGTGGCAGTATTTGTCTGATGAGATTTCTTGATTTGTAGGAAAACAGCACTGCTTTCATTTTTTACTTTTATTTTTAGACTGCGTCTTGCTCTGTCACCCAGGCTGGAGTGCAGTGGTGCAGTTATAACTCACTGCAGCCTTGAACCGCTGCCTGGGCTGGGGCAGTTCTCCCGTCTCTGCCTCCGGAGTAGCTGGGGACCACAGGGGCACGCCATTATGCCTGCCTGGGTTCCTTTAAAAAAATTTTTTTGAGACGGGGTCTCCCTCTGATGCTCAGGCTGGAGTGCAGTGGTGTGATCTCAGCTCACTGCAACCTCTACCTCCTGGGTTCAAGCCATTCTCCCGCCTCAGCCTCCTGAATAGCTGGGCCTACAGGCCCACAGTGTCATTCCCGGCAAGGTTTCATGACGTCGCTCAGGGTAGTCTTGAACGCCCGGGCTCAGGTGATCTGCCCACCTTGGTCTCCGAAAGTACTGGGACTGCAGTCATGAGCCACCATGCGTGGCCTTTTTCTTTTTCTGATCCAGTCCCCAAGAGAGATCTCTTGGATCTCATGCAAGAAAGAATTCGGGGTGAGTTTGTAAAGTGAGAGCAAGTCTATCAGGAAAGTAAAGGGATGGAGAGGAACAGGGTCTCCTCCTCTTCCTCTTGAGATCATACAGGAAAACCTCTGGGTGTTGCCATGGCATCTGTAGACTGTGGAGCCGGTGGGAGTGTCTTTTAGCAGCTAGTGCATTCTAATTAGCATATAAGGAACTGGGAGGTGAGCCAGAGGTCACTGTAGTGGCCCCTTGGTTTTTTACTTTTTGTTTTTATTTGTTTGTTTGTTTATTTATTTTTTGAGACGGAGTTTCGCTCTTGTTACCCAGGCTGGAGTGCAATGGCGCGATCTCGGCTCACCGCAACCTCCGCCTCCTGGGTTCAGGCAATTCTCCTGCCTCAGCCTCCCGAGTAGCTGGGATTACAGGCATGCGCCACTGTGCCCAGCTAATTTTTTGTATTTTTAGTAGAGATGGGTTTCACCATATTGACCAGGATGGTCTCGATCTCTTGACCTCGTGATCCACCCGCTTCGGCCTCCCAAAGTGCTGGGATTACAGGCTTGAGCCACCGCGCCCGGCCACCACCTTGGTGTTGGTGGGTTTTGTCCGGCTTCTTCACAACAGCCTGCTTTACCAGCAGGGTCTTTGTGACCTGTATCTTGTACCGATCTCCGATCTCATCCTGTGACTAAGAATTCCTGACCTCCTGGGAATGCCGCCCAACAGGTCTCGGCCTCATTTTGTCCAGCTCCCATTCAAGATGGAGTCGCTCTGGTTCCAACGTCTCTGGCATTGGGATTCCAGGCGCGAGCCACTGCGCCCGGCCTGCATTGCTTTTGGAAATGGAGAGCATGCCCACTTTTGTTACTCATCTATTCGGATAGGATGGCTTTTCTGGCCAGGAGGTGCCAGGTCATGGCTCCCATGAGGACCACGTGCTTCCCTGCTGGATACCTCCGCACCGCTCGCTCCTGTTGGCAGCTGAGCCGGCCCCACCTCGGGGTCCTGTGCCTGGGTTGCAGCTGGTGGTGGTGTGTGGGTGCAGGGTGGCGGCAGGCCCCTGAGAGCTGGGCAGGCCAGTGCAGCCGGAGTCTGCCTGTAGGGAGTTCTGGAACAGGTCACGCTGATCTGCAGTGAAAGGTCACCTCTGGAGGGGGTGCAATGGGGACACACAGGACGTAGCTCGGGTGGTCAGGTTCTTATCTTGGTGGAGTCTGCATTTGTCAACTCCCTGAGTGACACCCCTGAGATCTGTATAGCATGCTGCCTTGAATTGTGACCCCCAAATTCACGTTGAAGTCTGAACCCCAGTAGCTCAGACTATGCCCAGGCAGAGTCAACAAAAAGGGGAAAATCTGGCCATGCGCTGTGGCTCATGCCTGTAATCCCAACACTCTGGGAGGCTGAGGAGGGTGGATCACCTGAGGGCAGGAGTTCAAGACCAGCCTGGCCAACATAAAACACTGTCTCTACTAAAAATACAAAAATTAGCTGGGCATGGTGGTGGACTCCAGCCTGTAATCCTAGCTACTCAGGAGGCTGAGGCAGAGAATTGCATGAATCTGGGAGCAGAGGTTGCAGTCAGCCAAGATCGATCCACTGTACTCCAGCCTGGGCGACAGAGCAAGACTCCGTATCAAAAAAAAAAAAAAAAAAAAAAGAACGAGGAAAATCTCCAGCAGGTTCCTCAGCTCTGAGCTTGCACCTGCCTTGGGTCCAGGAGGGGCCGAGGTGTGGGAGAAATGTGTGTTTGGGTTCCTCTGGCAGAGCGTGGTCCTCTGTGGAGCCGGCTTCCTGCTGAGCGAGAGGAGCAGTGGGTGCCATTGGTGCTACTGCCCCTCAAAGCCTTTCAGGGTCTCCTTAGGAAGCGGGGGTGTGTTCCCTTCCAGGCGCAGCTTACCCCCACCTATACGCCCCACACCTCCCTCTCCCTGCCCCAGGCAGCCTCCAAGACTCTCCTTGCCCTGAACTCTCATCTGCTTCCCGGGTCTGTCCTGTGTTGCCGGCTGCCCGGGTCAGCCTGGCCTCCCGTTCTCTATCTGTCCCTTTTGCACCCTGGCTCCATCTCTAGGCTGCGGTGCAGTGAGGATGCTGCCCATGCTGGAGGCTGGCAGGAGGTTGGGTGTGATGCGAGGCTGTGTTTTGGGCTGTTCTGGGGATGCTGAAAACATTAGTGTGGGTCTGGCTCCTCTTGTATGGACACCGAGCTCTTCCCTTCCTCTGCGGAAGCAGAACCCTGATCTGTGGGGGGCATGTAGCTGGCCCGAATGAAGGACTGCATCTCCTGGCTCCCTCCCTGATGCTAAGTGGAGCCCAGCTGCTGAGCTGTGGCCGGTATGTTAGAGGCAGAAGTGCTGTAGGAGACTTCCAGGAAGACGGCTGAAAAAAGAGCTGACTCCGCTGCGACTTCTGCGAGGGGCCCTTTTCTGCCCTGTACTTCTCCAGCTTTCCTCCATCTGTCCTGTGGTCTCGATGGCTGGAACTCCAGCAGCCACCTTGGACCATGGAGTGGCTTTGAGGCTGGACAACCCACGTGTTGAGGATGAGGAGGAGCAGGACAGCTGGGATCTGGGTCCCTGAGGACATCATGGAGCTGCCACCTCACCCTGAATCGGTCCTGTTCAGATTCTCACTTCAGAAAGAGATAAGCTTCTTTTTAAATTTTTTAAAAATTTACAAAATAAATTCACCTGGGTGCAGGTGGGCTAAGACCGAAAAGGGCGTTAGCCAGATAAGCTTCTTTCTTGTTTATGCTTCTCTTGATTTGATTGCTCTGTCTATGCAGTGAAACCCAAATGTGGAGTCCTGATTAGCTGATGGAAACAAGGAAGAGGCTCCCTCCTCTGCACCACTCCTGGCACACAGGCCCTAGCTGGCAAGGCCGGGAACTACGGTGTGGAGACCCATCGTTCTAGGAATGATTAACCACAAGCAACCCGCTTGCACAATCTCCTTCTACCAGATACCTCGCTCCGCATGTAGCTCCAGCTGCGTGACCCCGTCCGCGTGCGGCCTCTCCAGAGTGACCCCGT
Organism: Saguinus midas; assembly: GCA_021498475.1. Taxonomy (NCBI): domain Eukaryota; kingdom Metazoa; phylum Chordata; class Mammalia; order Primates; family Cebidae; genus Saguinus; species Saguinus midas. Next base: position 132,659,135 of record CM038393.1, on the reverse strand, counting down.
CCGCGTGCGGCCTCTCCAGAGTGACCCGTGTGCCTGCGGCCTCTCCAGAGTGACCCGTGTGCCTGCGGCCTCTCCAGAGTGACCCGTCCGCGTGCGGCCTCTCCAGAGTGACCCCGTCCGCGTGCGGCCTCTCCAGAGTGACCCCGTCCGCGTGCGGCCTCTCCAGAGTGACCCGTCCGCGTGCGGCCTCTCCAGAGTGACCCGTCCGCGTGCGGCCTCTCCAGAGTGACCCGTGTGCCTGCGGCCTCTCCAGAGTGACCCTATCAAACTTCCCTCTGCCCCTGCCCCTGAGCAGGTGGTCTCTCTGCCGTGCTGCCCACGGCTCTCTTGCAAGGTGTCTCCAGACCTTCTCTAATACAGCTGCCTTTCTATGCCTGTGACTGGGTAAATTCTTTTACCACCCGTGATGCCAGCTCCAGCCAGTTGTACCTGAAGCACTATCCACGGTGGGTTCCTTGTTGCCGATGCTCCTCATAATCTTGCTAGGCGTCACATATGACCATTCTTTTTAATTTTTTATATATTTTTAAAGATGGGGTTTCACCATGTTGGTCAGGCTGGTCTTGAACTCCCAACCTCAGGTGATCCACCCACCTCGGTCTCCAAAGTGCTTGGATTACAGGCGTGAGCCACCGCGCCCGGCCCACATATGACCATTCTTTAACAGAGGGGCAAGCTGAGCTCAGAGAGGCTACAGCACTTGCTGAGGGTCACGCAGCTGAGAGGTTGTGGGCAAGCCCAAGCTGCCAGCTTAGAATACCGCCATGGCGTTTCTCAGATCACTGCTCAGGGACTCCTGGCGGATCCCCCTGAATCATGGCTGCCAGTCTGTCCAGAATGAGCTGCTCGAGGCCACAGAGGGCCAGCTGGAGGGCCTATAGACACCCGCTGTGGAGTCGGGGTCCGCACCATCGGCTGGCAGAGAGGTCTCGGGAGGAGGATCAGTCCCTGCCCACATTGTGCTTGCACTGACTTAGCGGTCAGCTGTGGGGCACCGGGAAACGCAGCAGCAGCTTGTTCATGAGAAGGGAGGACTCAGGGTGGTTGTGACCCCTCTGCAGATGTGCTGGCGACAGCATGGCCTGCCCTGTTGGCTCTTCCTGCTGGGCATTGAAATTGCCGAGCAGCCAGCGGCTTACCTGGGCTCACCTGGGCTTACCGGCATCCAGGGAAGAGCAGCCCAGAGCTCTGCGGCTGCTGAGGACAGGCTGTCTGCGGGAAGATCCTGGAGCCTGAACAAGTCCAGTGGGTTCAGCCTGATGGCTCCATTCTCCTTCCTACAACAGCCAGGGTGCTTTGGAAAGGCTCAGTTGCCCCCTTACCAGGTAGGGATGCCGGGGGGAGAGTGAGCCTTTCCTCTGCCATCAGTGACCGCTTCTCGGCTCTGAAGTCCCCTAAGCCTCGAGTTCTCTATCAGCAGAAAGAGAACGGCGGTGCTCAGGGGCCTGTGTGGAGAGTCCTCTGCTCCCCTCGCCTTGAATGTGGTGAGGGCCTGAGGCTCCCTGGGGAAGGCAGGTGGTGTAGACTCTAGATGTGCCCTGCTCCCTCCTCTGCACTGCTCTGCGGCACCACAGACAGCCTGGGGTGCAAAGGACGTTCCCCCGAGTGCAGCTTCGAACCAGGGCATGCGGGGGATAGAAACACACTTGCATGCCCTGTGGGTCCCTGCAGCCTGGGGGGCAGGCTGCTATTCCTGCTGCAGGGAGGGAGGCGGTCGGAGGTAGAGGCTGCTCCTCTGGCACCCTGGCCTCACTGGAAGAAGGGGAAGGGTTGCACATTCCGTGGCACCTGCTCTGTCTCTGTCCCTGTATTTACATCACTATTCTGAAGGCCCAGAGGTTGGACCGTCGGGGAGTCATGCACAAGCCCCGGATAGGCACATGTGTCACTTCTGGCTTCCTGGTGTGCACAGCCCTCCTCTCCCTTGTCCTTCTGGACTGTGACAGTGCACCAGGGACATTGTAGCCACTGCATGAAGTCTCCAGCTGTCTTGGACGATTTTATTCACTCATGTGTGTTGAGAGCTCATTTTGCGCTAGGGTCCCTGGGGAGAATGCTGGGTTTGCTCATAGTTCCACAGCGAGGGAGCTGCAGACAGGGGCCAGGAGCATACAGAGGAGGCACTGGACGCCCCACAGGGGAAAGATCAGGACTGGAAGGATGTGGCAACCGCCCAAAGCTGCAGAATCCACTGCCAATGGCTGAGCAGGGTGCACAGTGCATGCGGCCGTTTGTTCTGTGGCACTGGCAACCTTGGCACTTCTCCAGGTGTGAAGGACAGCTTGGGAGGGAGCCTGTGGAGCTGTAGGCAGAGTCCAGGCAGCCCCAAGCCTGGGTGGGCTGTAGCTGTCAGAGTGGCAGGAAGTGGACAGGGGGATGGGTCCACTGGGGGACGCGCTTGAGCGGGAGTCAGCCTGGGGGCATCTCAATCCCTCTGATGCCTGGTTTGGCTCCCCAGCACCACTTAGCCCACCCCATTGAGCCTGTCTGTGCCCGGCCTGACACTGGTGATGCAGGGACTGAGTCAGACAGGGCCTGAGCCAGAGAGCCATGGGCAGTGTTGGCGATGCATGCCCAGGCTTAAACCAGCAAGCCTGCTTCCGAATGTCCGCAAGCTCTCGGCTGCTGGGGCCACAGGACTGGGACCCAAGCCTCCTAGCGACACGGGTGAGGCCATCAATCGTTGGCCCTTCTTTCAGGTCACCTGGTTCTCTGTGACTCACTCAGTGTTGGCCGGGTGCTTGGATACATAGCTGAGCAGACAGTCCCTCTGTCCCCAGTCTAGTTGGGGGTACAGGGGTCTGGAGCGTATATGAGCCTGGTGAGAGCCTGCAAAGGAACCACTTTTTCATGACAGAGCTGAGTGGAAAGCATGCTGTTGCACTGCTCTGGTGGTGGCACTTTACATTTAAGCTGTTCATCTACCTGCTCATGTATTTCTCCACCCACGTACTCACCCACTCAATACCCACCCACCCACTCATCTATGCACCCACCCTCTCACCTATCCATCCACCCACCCACCCATCCACCCATCCATCCAGTCACCCATCCACCCGTCCACCTGTCCACCCACCCACCCACCCATCCACCTATCTACCCATCCATCCGTCCATCCATCCATCCAGTCACCCATCCACCCATCTACCCACCCACACATTCACTCATCCACCCCTCTACCCATCCATTCATCCACTCATCCATCCATCCACCATCCACCATACATCCATCCACTCATCCATCCATCATCATCCATCCATCCACCATCCACTCATCCATCCATCCATCTACTCATCCATCCATCCATCCATCCATTCATCCATCCATCCACCAGCCAACCACCCATCCACCCACACATCCATCCACACATCCACCCATCTGTCCTTCCATCACTTGTTTGTCCGTGCATCCACCCATCCATCTATCCATCCATTCCCCATTTGTGCATTCATCTACTTACCCATCCATCCACATCCAACCATCCATCCATCCATCCATCAATTTATCCATCCACTCATCCATCCATCCACCATCCACCATCCATCCATCCATCTATCTATCAATCCATCCATCCATCCATCCATCCATCTATCCATCCATCATCCAACCATCCATCCATCCATCAATTCATCCATCCATCCATCATCCATCCATCCACCATCCAACCATCCATCCATCCATCTATCCATCAATCCATCCATCCATCCATCCATCCATCTATCCATCCATCATCCAACCATCCATCCATCCATCAATTCATCCATCCATCAATTCATCCATCCACTCATCCATCCATCCACCATCCAACCATCCATCCATCCATCTATCCATCAATCCATCCATCCATCCATCCACTCATCCATCCATCCATCCATCCATCATCCAACCATCCATCCATCCATCCACTCATCATTCATCCATCCACTCATCCATCCATCAATCCATCCATCCATCCATCCATCCACCCACCCATTCATCCATCCACCCATTCATCCATCCATCCATCCATTCATCTACTCATCCATCCATCCATCCATCCATCCATCCATCCATCTATCCATCCATCCATCTACCCTTACTTCCATCCATCCACATACCCACCTACCCACCCATGCATCCACTCATCTTCCCACTCATCCATCCATCCATCCATCCATCCATCCATCCATCCATCCATCCACCCATTTGCCCACCCACCCATCTACCCACATATCCATTCACCCACCCATCCATCCACCCATCCACCCACTTGTTTATCTGCCAATCCCCCTACCTGTCCATCCACCCACCTGCCTCATCCCTCTGTCTGAAGGTCATTTATAGAACAGCTGCGAAGCTGGGGATTGGGGACCCAGTGGTTACTCAGGACAGCCATGGACACTGAGCTCTAGGGTGTGCTTCCTGGTGGGCAGGAGCAGCGAACAGGATGCTTTTCAGATAGTGGTATCTGCTGCAAAGGAGAGAAAACAGTGAGAGTAAAAGAGTTGAAGAGTTACTGGGGTCTCCTGGGACCCTTTTCCATTCTGAGTTCTGAGCCTGCCAAGAGGTAAGGCACAAAGGCCTTACCTAGAAACCCAAAACCCCTCCATCAGGACCAACCCCTCCATCAGGCCAACCCCTCCATCAGGGCCAACCCAACCCCTCCATCAGGACCAACCCCTCCATCAGGACCAACCCCTCCATCAGGACCAACCCAACCCCTCCATCAGGGCCAACCCCTCCATCAGGACCAACCCCTCCATCAGGACCAACCCCTCCATCAGGACCAACCCCTCCATCAGGACCCCTCCATCAGGACCCCTCCATCAGGACCAACCCCTCCATCAGGACCAACCCCTCCATCAGGGCCAACCCCTCCATCAGGACCAACCCCTCCATCAGGACCAACCCCTCCATCAGGGCCAACCCCTCCATCAGGACCAACCCCTCCATCAGGACCAACCCCTCCATCAGGACCAACCCCTCCATCAGGACCAACCCAACCCCTCCATCAGGACCAACCCCTCCATCAGGACCAACCCCTCCATCAGGACCAACCCCTCCATCAGGACCAACCCCTCCATCAGGACCAACCCCTCCATCAGGACCAACCCAACCCCTCCATCAGGACCAACCCAACCCCTCCATCAGGACCAACCCCTCCATCAGGACCAACCCCTCCATCAGGCCAACCCCTCCATCAGGACCAACCCCTCCATCAGGACCAACCCCTCCATCAGGACCAACCCCTCCATCAGGACCAACCAACCCCTCCATCAGGACCAACCCCTCCATCAGGACCAACCCCTCCATCAGGACCAACCCCTCCATCAGGACCAACCCCTCCATCAGGACCAACCCCTCCATCAGGACCAACCAACCTCCATCAGGACCAACCCAACCCCTCCATCAGGACCAACCCCTCCATCAGGACCAACCCCTCCATCAGGACCAACCCCTCCATCAGGACCAACCCCTCCATCAGGACCAACCCCTCCATCAGGACCAACCCCTCCATCAGGACCAACCCCTCCATCAGGACCAACCCCTCCATCAGGACCAACCCAACCCCTCCATCAGGACCAACCCCTCCATCAGGACCAACCCAACCCCTCCATCAGGACCAACCCCTCCATCAGGACCAACCTCCATCAGGACCAACCCAACCCCTCCATCAGGACCAACCCCTCCATCAGGACCAACCCCTCCATCAGGACCAACCCCTCCATCAGGACCAACCCCTCCATCAGGACCAACCCCTCCATCAGGACCAACCCCTCCATCAGGACCAACCCAACCCCTCCATCAGGACCAACCCCTCCATCAGGACCAGCCTCCATCAGGACCAACCCCTCCATCAGGACCAACCCCTCCATCAGGACCAACCTCCATCAGGACCAACCCCTCCATCAGGACCAACCCCTCATCAGGACCAACCCCTCCATCAGGACCAACCCCTCCATCAGGACCAACCCCTCCATCAGGACCAACCCAACCCCTCCATCAGACCAACCCAACCTCCATCCATCAGGACCAACCCCTCCATCAGGACCAACCCCTCCATCAGGACCAACCCAACCTCCATCAGGACCAACCCCTCCATCAGGGCCAACCCCTCCATCAGGACCAACCCAACCCCTCCATCAGGACCAACCCCTCCATCAGGACCAACCCCTCCATCAGGACCAACCCCTCCATCAGGACCAACCCCTCCATCAGGACCAACCCCTCCATCAGGACCAACCCAACCCCTCCATCAGGACCAACCCCTCCATCAGGACCAACCCAACCTCCATCAGGACCAACCCCTCCATCAGACCAACCCCTCCATCAGGACCAACCCCTCCATCAGGACCAACCCCTCCATCAGGACCAACCCCTCCATCAGGACCAACCCCTCCATCAGGACCAACCCAACCCCTCCATCAGGACCAACCCCTCCATCAGGACCAACCCTCCATCAGGACCAACCCAACCCCTCCATCAGGACCAACCCCTCCATCAGGACCAACCCAACCCCTCCATCAGGACCAACCCCTCCATCAGGACCAACCCCTCCATCAGGACCAACCCAACCCTCCATCAGGACCAACCCAACCCCTCCATCAGGACCAACCCAACCCTCCATCAGGACCAACCCCTCCATCAGGACCAACCCTCCATCAGGACCAACCCAACCCCTCCATCAGGACCAACCCAACCCCTCCATCAGGACCAACCCCTCCATCAGGACCAACCCCTCCATCAGGACCAACCCCTCCATCAGGACCAACCCTCCATCAGGACCAACCCAACCCTCCATCAGGACCAACCCTCCATCAGGACCAACCCTCCATCAGGACCAACCCAACCCTCCATCAGGACCAACCCAACCCCTCCATCAGGGCCAACCCCTCCATCAGGACCAACCCCTCCATCAGGACCAACCCTCCATCAGGACCAACCCAACCCCTCCATCAGGACCAACCCCTCCATCAGGACCAACCCAACCTCCATCAGGACCAACCAACCCCTCCATCAGGACCAACCCAACCTCCATCAGGACCAACCCCTCCATCAGGACCAACCCTCCATCAGGACCAACCCCTCCATCAGGACCAACCCAACCCCTCCATCAGGACCAACCCTCCATCAGGACCAACCCCTCCATCAGGACCAACCCCTCCATCAGGACCAACCCCTCCATCAGGACCAACCCTCCATCAGGACCAACCCTCCATCAGGACCAACCCTCCATCAGGACCAACCCTCCATCAGGACCAACCCTCCATCAGGACCAACCCAGCCCCTCCATCAGGACCAACCCTCCATCAGGACCAACCCCTCCATCAGGACCAACCCAACCCTCCATCAGGACCAACCCCTCCATCAGGACCAACCCCTCCATCAGGACCAACCCCTCCATCAGGACCAACCCCTCCATCAGGACCAACCCAACCCCTCCATCAGGACCAACCCAACCCTCCATCAGGACCAACCCCTCCATCAGGACCAACCCAACTCCATCAGGACCAACCCCTCCATCAGGACCAACCCAACCCCTCCATCAGGACCAACCCCTCCATCAGGACCAACCCAACCCTCCATCAGGACCAACCCCTCCATCAGGACCAACCCCTCCATCAGGACCAACCCAACCCCTCCATCAGGACCAACCCTCCATCAGGACCAACCCAACCCCTCCATCAGGACCAACCCCTCCATCAGGACCAACCCCTCCATCAGGACCAACCCAACCTCCATCAGGACCAACCCAACCCCTCCATCAGGACCAACCCAACCCCTCCATCAGGACCAACCCCTCCATCAGGACCAACCCCTCCATCAGGACCAACCCCTCCATCAGGGCCAACCCAACCCCTCCATCAGGACCAACCCAACCCTCCATCAGGACCAACCCTCCATCAGGACCAACCCCTCCATCAGGACCAACCCAACCCCTCCATCAGGACCAACCCCTCCATCAGGACCAACCCCTCCATCAGGGCCAACCCAACCCCTCCATCAGGACCAACCCAACCCTCCATCAGGACCAACCCCTCCATCAGGCCAACCCAACCCCTCCATCAGGACCAACCCTCCATCAGGGCCAACCCAACCCTCCATCAGGACCAACCCAACCCCTCCATCAGGACCAACCCCTCCATCAGGACCAACCCAACCCTCCATCAGGCCAACCTCCATCAGGACCAACCCAACCCCTCCATCAGGACCAACCCAACCCCTCCATCAGGACCAACCCCTCCATCAGGACCAACCCAACCCTCCATCAGGACCAACCCTCCATCAGGACCAACCCAACCCCTCCATCAGGACCAACCCCTCCATCAGGACCAACCCCTCCATCAGGACCAACCCCTCCATCAGGGCCAACCCAACCCCTCCATCAGGACCAACCCCTCCATCAGGACCAACCCCTCCATCAGGACCAACCCCTCCATCAGGACCAACCCCTCCATCAGGACCAGCCCCTCCATCAGGACCAACCCAACCCCTCCATCAGGACCAACCCCTCCATCAGGACCAACCCCTCCATCAGGACCAACCCCTCCATCAGGACCAACCCCTCCATCAGGACCAACCCAACCCCTCCATCAGGACCAACCCAACCCCATCAGGACCAACCCTCCATCAGGACCAACCCAACCCCTCCATCAGGACCAACCCAACCTCCATCAGGGCCAACCCAACCCCTCCATCAGGCCAACCCAACCCCTCCATCAGGACCAACCCTCCATCAGGACCAACCCAACCCCTCCATCAGGACCAACCCAACCCCTCCATCAGGACCAACCCTCCATCAGGACCAACCCAACCCTCCATCAGGACCAACCCCTCCATCAGGACCAACCCCTCCATCAGGACCAACCCAACCCTCCATCAGGACCAACCCAACCCCTCCATCAGGACCAACCCAGCCCCTCCATCAGGACCAACCCCTCCATCAGGACCCCTCCATCAGGACCAACCCAACCTCCATCAGGACCAACCCTCCATCAGGACCAACCCAACCCCTCCATCAGGACCAACCCCTCCATCAGGACCAACCCAACCCTCCATCAGGACCAACCCATCAGGACCAACCCCTCCATCAGGACCAACCCAACCCCTCCATCAGGACCAACCCAACCCCTCCATCAGGGCCAACCCCTCCGTCAGGACCAACCCCTCCACTAGGGCCAACCCCTTCATCAGGACCAACCCCTCCATCAGGACCAACCCCTCCATCAGGACCAACCCCTCCATCAGGTTGTAATCCAAAAAGTATCTGAGACAGGTCTCAACAAGTTTAGAAAACATACTTTGCCACAGTGAAGCAGGGGCCATGACAAAGCCTCAGGAGGCCCTGATGACTTGTGCTCAAGGTGGTCGGGGTACAGCTTGCTTTTGTTCATTTTAGGGAGACACGAGACATCAGTCAGTGTGTGTAAGATGTACATTTGTTTGGTCTGGTATGGCGGGACAGCTGGACAGCTTGCGGGGTGGGGTGGGGGTGGCTTCCAGGTTGTAAGTAGATAAGAGACAAAGGTTGTATTATTTTGAGCCCTGATCAGCCTCCCCTTGGATACACAATTCAGTCTGGCTCAGGGAATCTGCATTTTTACACCAACAATAGGACAGAGGAAGCCATCAGACATGCATTTGTCTCAGGGGGGCAGAGGGATGGCCTGGGGTTCTGTCTGTCATTCGTTCCTGAGGAATTTCCTTGTGGGCAAACTGTGAGGGAGGTAGCGTCTCCGCAGCCGTCTCATTTGGGGGGAACAGGAGGTGGGTTTGCCCACGCAGTTGCCAGCTTCACTCTTCCCTCGGTTTGGTGATTTTGGGGCCCGAGATTGACTTTCCTTTCACAGGGAGTAGGAGGCTTAGTGCCAGGGCCTGGGAGACTTTCAGGGACAGGAAAGTGGTTTTATTTCTTCTAAAATCAGAATAGACACGGTGCAGTCATCTTTCTACCAACGCATCTGTGAAATCTCATTTCTAATGCTTTAGCTCGGAGGAAGGGGCCCACAGAGGATGTGGTGCCAGGCTGCCTGTTACTCCCAACGGAGGCTGGTCAGAGGACACGCTCAGCGCGAAGGCCAAGGGGGCCTTTCCTGAACCCCAGAGTGGGAGGGGCCGCCTGCCCAAAGGTGCGGCCCAGTCTGGCCTCCAGGGAGCCCCCACCTGCCCAGCAGAGAGGTCAAGTGCAGACCAAGTGCAGAGTGAGCCCAGCCTGCCCTGCAGACCCCACCCAGATTTGCCAGCCCCTCCCTGCATGGGGATGGGTGACTAATGGTAGGTGAGAGGCAGGGGTCGCAGAAGTCGGTTTTCTTCTTGTGAAAGGAGGCTTGGGAGCTAGGGAGGACGCCCCCACCTTCCCTGGCCTTTGTTGCCCTGCCCAAGGGCCTCATCCTCACGCCTGTGGTCAGCTGTGGGGCCGCCCCTAGGGAGAGCACTGTCAGCTCCCTTCATGAAGCCACTCCTGGAATGCAGGGGGCTGTTCGGGTTCACCCCCAGTGAAACCGCCTTTGCAAAATTTATTACTGAAGAAATGATGACAGTGAAAGAGATCAGAGCTGACCGACTCCATCTTGCTTCTAACCTTTCAGCTGCCCCTGTTCATTCCTAACTTTGGGAAGGAATTCCGTCCAAGGGTTGGCTCTAAAAAAAAATTGATAGCAGCTCTTTCCCAAATAGACCCCCTTCTTGCCTGGGGACCAGGCTGCCCTTGGGACAAACAAATCAGCTACAAGATTAGAAATCTCCCCAGATTGCTCCTGGGGATAACATCACTATTGAAAAACCTAAGATCAGTGCTTGAGATTTTCTGCAGACCCTCACTGTGGATCAGCCAACAGCCCCCAGACCGGGAATCTGGCTCAACCAATCCCACCATCCCACCCAGGAGCAGAAAACAGAGAGAAAAACTCACTTCAACCCGCTATGATTCCATCTCCAACCCGGCCTGTCAGCACTCCCCACGTCCCAAGCCCCTACCTGGCAAATGATCTTTAAAAACTCCGATCCCTGAATGCTCAAGAAGACTGATTCGAGTTATAATAAAACTCTGGTTTCCCGCATCGCGGCTCTGTGTGAATTATTCTTTCTCCATCGCAGTAATTCTCCACTGCGTGAATTATTCTTTCTCCCTGTCTTGATAAATGGGCTTTGTCTAGGCAGCTGGCAAGGTGAACACGTTGGGCGTTTACACCAGGATTCATGAAACCCACCCACGGCTCCTTTGTGCCCAAGCTGGAACTCACACCTTCCACCCGCCTTCCATGGTGTCCAGGTGCATGGCCACGTGACACTGCCGCTCTGCCATGGCAGTGGAAGACTGTGACACGCAGCAGCCGGAACGTGGGGGCTGTTCCATCCCTGCGTGACTTGAGGGAAGACATCTGCCACTCAAATGCCCTTGCAAATTACAGTGTGTAGACCTTAAAGTGAAACGCATTTCCTTGCCCTCGCCAAAGCCAAAGCTCCAAATTTTCACTTTCAACTGAAAGTCCGATCTGAGATTCAATTACTTTCCCCCGAATCACAGCCAAAGGGGCTGGCAAGGGGAGTGGGGGGGAGCTGGGGGCTGCACAGGCGCTCTCTCTCCTCAGGAGGCCCAGAGCGCGGATGAGGGGTTGGCCGCTCTGCACCCCTGTAGTCACCCTTCTTCCAGGGGCCCCATGGCTGGCCGAGCGGTCCTGACGTTTCCCAGACACCCTTGCAGGGGGCTTCTGCTGTGGGGAGGGCGGTTTTTCCCTGAGTGTGGGTGACTTGTAGGTGGCAGCTTTTCCCTGCATGTGTGTGACTTGTAAGGTGGCAAGGCTGCGTTCCCTGGACCCTCTCCATGAGGATTCTTTGAGGCCAAGGTTTCCAATGCCTTTCTCCAGAAAGGATTCGCCTTCGCTTCTGCTTCTGAGATGGGCCTGGGACTGGAATTTCCTGGGTGACCTTTTTCTGCTTTTCCCACTGCTTCCAGAGCCCAGGCGACACGCCCACCATCTCCCCCCGGGTGGGCCTCCCCAGGCTGTCTGTGGAGCAGCTGCCCCCTCGGTCCTCCCGTGGGCGGGTCTCCTGTGGGCAGCCTCACGTCCCTCCAGCTCCCTGCGTGCGCAGCTCACTCAAGCCAACGGGAGAAACCCAGAAATTCCACAGAGAAGCGGGTAAAATCCATGGACAGACAAACGGCTCTGAAGTACAGGGAACGAGGCTTGTAACACAAGCTGCTCGGAGATGCGGTTTCTCACGTCTCAGACTGGCAGCGACTCAAACCCTGACTGCACCCGCTGGAGGAGGCCGTGGGAAACCAGCTTCTCAGACGCTGGGCGGGAATCGTCCTTCCCCGGGGGAGCAGAAGGTGGCGGTAGCTAACAAAATGACTCGGCTCTGCCCCTGGACCAGCGATCCCATTTCTAGGAATCTCCCCCAAGGCGACACATCTGCAGACTGGGAACTGTGCATGCTGATGGAGGCGGCACAGCCTCCTCTGTCACAGCGAGACGCTGGGAGCACCTGGGTGCTCATCCGCCAGGCAGGTGTGCACACGGGAACAGCCACAGCTCGGGGCATCGAGTGGCCATGGGAGCCCAGGAGACCTCAGGAGCCGGAGCTTGGCAGTACAGACTGGCTAGTCAGTGGAGTGGGTGCTGCACTGAGGGCATCTGCAGGAGGGTGAGAAGGTGGTAAGGGACATGCACACACACACACCACACACACCACACACACAATCATACACACACACATAAACCACACACAATCATACACACACACACATAAACCACACAATCATATACACACACACATAAACCACACACAATAATCACACACACATAAACCACACACAATCATACACACACACACACACACCACACACACAATCATACACACACATAAACCACACACACACAATCATACACACACACACATAAACCACACACAATCATACACACAGCAATCTGTTCCATAAACCACTTGAGGAAGACATCTGCCACTCAAATGCCCTTGCAAATTACAGTGTGTAGACCTTAAAGTGAAACGCATTTCCTTGCCCTCGCCAAAGCCAAAGCTCCAAATTTTCACTTTCAACTGAAAGTCCGATCTGAGATTCAATTACTTTCCCCGAATCACAGCCAAAGGGGCTGGCAAGGGAGTGGGGAGCTGGGGCTGCACAGGCGCTCTCTCTCAGGAGGCCCAGAGCGCGGATGAGGGTTGGCCGCTCTGCACCCCTGTAGTCACCCTTCTTCCAGGGGCCCCATGGCTGGCCGAGCGGTCCTGACGTTTCCCAGACACCCTTGCAGGGGCTTCTGCTGTGGGGAGGGCGGTTTTTCCCTGAGTGTGGGTGACTTGTAGGTGGCAGCTTTTCCTGCATGTGTGTGACTTGTAAGGTGGCAAGGCTGCGTTCCTGGACCCTCTCCATGAGGATTCTTTGAGGCCAAGGTTTCCAATGCCTTTCTCCAGAAAGGATTCGCCTTCGCTTCTGCTTCTGAGATGGGCCTGGGACTGGAATTTCCTGGGTGACCTTTTTCTGCTTTTCCCACTGCTTCCAGAGCCCAGGCGACACGCCCACCATCTCCCCGGGTGGGCCTCCCAGGCTGTCTGTGGAGCAGCTGCCTCGGTCCTCCGTGGGCGGGTCTCCTGTGGGCAGCCTCACGTCCCTCCAGCTCCTGCGTGCGCAGCTCACTCAAGCCAACGGGAGAAACCCAGAAATTCCACAGAGAAGCGGGTAAAATCCATGGACAGACAAACGGCTCTGAAGTACAGGGAACGAGGCTTGTAACACAAGCTGCTCGGAGATGCGGTTTCTCACGTCTCAGACTGGCAGCGACTCAAACCCTGACTGCACCCGCTGGAGGAGGCCGTGAAACCAGCTTCTCAGACGCTGGGCGGGAATCGTCCTTCCCGGGGAGCAGAAGGTGGCGGTAGCTAACAAAATGACTCGGCTCTGCCCCTGGACCAGCGATCCCATTTCTAGGAATCTCCCCCAAGGCGACACATCTGCAGACTGGGAACTGTGCATGCTGATGGAGGCGGCACAGCCTCCTCTGTCACAGCGAGACGCTGGGAGCACCTGGGTGCTCATCCGCCAGGCAGGTGTGCACACGGGAACAGCCACAGCTCGGGGCATCGAGTGGCCATGGGGAGCCCAGGGAGACCTCAGGAGCCGGAGCTTGGCGAGTACAGACTGGCTAGTCAGTGGAGTGGGTGCTGCACCGAGGGCATCTGCAGGAGGGTGAGAAGGGGTGGTAAGGGGACATGCACACACACACACAAACCACACACACAATCATACACACACATAATCATACACACACACATAAACCACACACAATCACACACACACATAAACCACACACAATCACACACACATAAACCACACACACACAATCACACACACACACATAAACCACACACACAATCATACACACACACATAAACCACACACACAATCACACACACACACACATAAACCACACACACAATCATACACACACACACACAATCACACACACACATATAAACACACACATAAACCACATACACAATCATACACACACACATAAACCACACACACAATCATACACACACACATAAACCACACAATCACACACACACACATAAACCATACACACACAATCATACACACACACACACATAAACCACACACAATCATACACACACACACACATAAACCACACACAATCATACACACACACACATAAACCACACACACAATCACACACACACATAAACCACACACAATCATACACATACACACATATAAACCACACACACAATCATACACACACATAAACCATACACACACACACAATCATACACACACACACCATAAACCACACACACAATCACACACACACACATAAACCACACACACAATCATACACACACACACCATAAACCACACACACAATCATACACACACACAATCATATACACACACACACAATCATACACACACACACATAAACCACACACAATCATACACACACACATAAACCACACACAATCATACACACACACATAAACCATACACACAATCATACACACACACATAAACCACACACATAATCATACACACACATAAACCACACACACAATCACACACACACACATAAACCACACACAATCACACACACACATAAACCACACAATCATACACATACACACACATAAACCACACACAATCATACACACACACATACATAAACCACACACAATCATACACACACACACATATAAACCACACACAATCATACACACACACATAAACCACACAATCATACATACACACACACATAAACCACACACACAATCATACACACACACACATAAACCATACACACAATCATACACACACATAAACCACACACACAATCACACACACACACACATATAAACCACACACACAATCATACACACACATAAACCACACACATAATCATACACACACACACATAAACCACACACACAATCATACACACACACATATAAACCACACACACAATCATACACACACACATATAACCACACACACAATCATACACACACATATAAACCACACATAATCATACACATACACACACATATAAACCACACACAATCACACACACATACATATAAACCACACACACAATCATACACACACACACACATAAACCACACACATAATCATACACACACACCATAAACCACACACACAATCATACACATAGACATACCACACATGCACATATAAACCATACACAGAAATCCACACACACACACACACACATATAAACCATACACACAATCATACACATAGACATACCACACATGCACATGTAAACCATACACACACACACATAAACCACACACAATCATACACACACATACACACATAAACCACACATAATCATACACACACACACATAAACCACACACACAATCATACACACACACATAAACCACACACAATCATACACACACACATAAACCACACACACAATCATACACACACACATAAACCACACACACAATCATACACACACACACATATAAACCACACACATAATCATACATACACACACATAAACCACACACACAATCATATACACACACATACACACATACATATAAACCACACATAATCATACACACACACACACACCACACACACACACACACACACATAAACCACACACACAATCATACACACACACATATAAACCACACACACAATCATACACACACATAAACCACACACAATCATACACACACATATAAACCATACACACAATCATACACACACACACATAAACCACACACACAATCATACACACACATAAACCACACACACAATCATACACACACACATAAACCACACACAATCATACACACACACCATAAACACACACAATCATACACACACATAAACCACACACACAATCATACACACACACATAAACCACACACACAATCATACACATAAACCACACACATAATCATACACACACACATAATCATACACACACATAACCACACACATAATCATACACACACACACACAATCATACACACACATAAACCACACACATAATCATACATACACACACACACATAAACCACACACACAATCATACACACACACACAATCATACACACATAACCACACACACAATCATACACACACACACATAAACCACACACACAATCATACACATAAACCACACACACAATCATACACACACACATAAACCACACACAATCATACACATACACACACATAAACCACACACAATCATACACACACACACATAAACCACACACACATAATCATACACACACACATAAACCACACACAATCATACACACACACACACATAAACCACACACACAATCATACACATAGACATACCACACATGCACATGTAAACCATACACAGAAATCCACACCACACACACACACACACACATAAACCACAACCAGACACAAATCATACACACACACACATGTAAACCACACAAATCATACACACCACACACACATAAACCACACACATATAAACCACACACAATCATACACACCACACATGCCCAGGTAGACCACACACAATCACACACACCACACACACATGTGAACCACACACACAAACCACACATGTGCACACACACACCACACATGTAAACTACACATGCATAAATCTCACATTTCCTCACTATATACACACACGTAAACTACACACAGAAATCATACAGGCAGACACACTACACACATAAATTGTACACACATAAAGTACACATACAACGTATACACACAAGTCACACATGCACTATGCACACACATATAAACTACACATTATACACACACATAAACTACACACACAAATCACTCACGTTCACACACATCGCACATACTACACATATGCATGTGAACTATACACACGTAAACTACATAAACTATTCCCACATATATAAACCACACACACAATCATACACACACACATAAACCACACACACAATCATACACACACACACATAAACCACACACACAATCATACACACACACACATAAACCACACACACAATCATACACACACACATAAACCACACACACAATCATACACACACATAAACCACACACACAATCATACACACACACATAAACCACACACACAATCATACACACACACACATAAACCACACACACAATCATACACACACACACATAAACCACACACACAATCATACACATAGACATACCACACATGCACATGTAAACCATACACAGAAATCCACACCACACACACACACACACACACATAAACCACACACATGCACATGTAAACCACACACACACACATATAACCACACACACACAATCATACACACACACACATAAACCACACACAATCATACACACACATAAACCACACACACAATCATACACACACACACACATAAACCACACACACAATCATACACACACACACACATAAACCACACACACAATCATACACACACACACATAAACCACACACACAATCATACACACACACATAAACCACACACATAATCATACATACACACATACATAAACCACACATGCATATAAACCATACACAGAAATCCACACACACACACACACACACACATAAACCACATAATAATCATACACACACACATAAACCACACACAATCATACACACACATAAACCACACACAATCATACACACACACACATAAACCACACACACAATCATACACACACACATAAACCACACACACAATCATACACACACACACACATAAACCACACACAATCATACACACACACATATATACACATACACATAAACCACACACACAATCATACACACACATAAACCACACACACAATCATACACACACACACACATAAACCACACACAATAATCATACACACACACATAAACCACACACACAATCATACACACACACACATAAACCACACACACAATCATACACACACATACACACATAACACACACACACACACAATCATACACACACACAAACACACACACACACACACATAAACCACACACAATCATACACACACATAAACCACACACAATCATACACACATACATATAAACCACACATAATACACACATACACACACACATACATACACACATAAACCACACACAATCACACACACACATATCATACACATAAACCACACACACACAATCATACACACACATATAAACCACACACACAATCATACACACACATAAACCACACACATAAACCACACACATAATCATACACACACACACACATAAACCACACACACAATCATACACACACATAAACACACACAATCATACACACACACACACACACACAATCATACACATACACATACACACACAATCATACACACATAAACCACACACACAATCATACACACACACATAACCACACACACATACACACATACACATAAACCATACACACACACACAATCACACACACATACACACATAACACACACACACACACACACACACATAAACCACACACACACAAACCACACACACATATATACACACACACACATCATACACACACATACATATAAACCACACAAATCATACACACACACACACACACATAAACCACACACACAATCATACACACACACACATAAACCACACACATAATCATACACACACACACACACATAAACCACACACAATCATACACACACATAAACCACACATAATCATACACATAGACATACCACACATGCACATATAAACCATACACAGAAATCCACACACACACACACACACACACATAAACCACACACACAATCACACACACACACATAAACCACACACACAATCATACACACACACACATAAACCACACACACAATCATACACACACACACAATCATACACATAGACATACCACACATGCACATGTAAACCATACACAGAAATCCACACACACACACACACACACACATAAACCACACACACAATCATACACACACACACATAAACCACACACACAATCATACACATAGACATACCACACATGCACATGTAAACCATACACAGAAATCCACACCACACACACACACACACACACACATAAACCACAACCAGACACAAATCATACACACCACACACATGTAAACCACACAAAAATCATACACACCACACACGTAAACCACCCGTATAAATCACACACATCAGACACACCACACATGCCCAGGTAGACCACACACAATCACACACACCACACACACATGTGAACCACACACACAAACCACACATGTGCACACACACACCACACATGTAAACTACACATGCATAAATCTCACATTTCCTCACTATATACACACACGTAAACTACACACAGAAATCATACAGGCAGACACACTACACACATAAATTGTACACACATAAAGTACACATACAACGTATACACACAAGTCACACATGCACTATGCACACACATATAAACTACACATTATACACACACATAAACTACACACACAAATCACTCACGTTCACACACATCGCACATACTACACATATGCATGTGAACTATACACACGTAAACTACATAAACTATTCCCACATATATAAGCCACACACACAAACTACACACACATAAACTACACACCAAACTATACATACACATATAAACCACACACAAAAAGCACACACACAAATTACACGCACAAACTATACACACACACATAAATCACACACACAAAGCACACACACACAAATTACATGCACAAACTATACACACACATATAAACCACACACACAAACTACACATATGTAAACTACACACCAAACTACACACACACACATAAACCACACACACAAAGCACACACACACAAATTACATGCACAAACTATACACACACATATAAACCACACACACAAACTACACATATGTAAACTACACACCAAACTACACACATACATTTAAACCACACACCCAAAGTACACACACGGACTACACACACAAACTATACACACAAACCACACGCACAAAGTATACACACGTAAACTACACACAAACTACACACACATAAACCACACACACAAAGCACACACACATAAACTACACAAACTACACACACACATTAAAGCACACACACATAAACTACACAAACTATACACACACATATAAACCACACACAGACTACAGACATGTAAGCTACATGTGCACATAAACTACACACAAACTGTACACACAATATAAACCACACACACAGAAACTACATACAGAAATGACACACACATAAATGACACATGCAAGCTACATACGCATAAACTGTACACACACGTAAGCATGGGGCGGAGGGGGAAAGAGAAAGGGAGAGAGATTGATTCTGAATGGAGAAATCCAGGAAGGAAAACCCAGAAGCGGTGAGTGTGTTTAACCCCAGGTAGGAGGGCCGGGTGGAGAGGACTGGGAGGACTCGGAGGGTCCTTTATATATTTTTTGACTTTTGAATCATGTAAATGTTTTCATGTCAGAAAAGGAATTAAATCAATAAGCACAAAAATGTCGAACATTGAATTTGAGCAGAAATCAATGAACCTAAAGCAATTGGCAGCAACACCAGACGGAAGAAAGAGTGGATGCAGCTTTTGAAGGGGCCTCTGTCGGTGGGGACGGGCGGCTCTGCGCGGCAGGGGGGACGGGCGGCTCTGCGCGGCAGGGGGGACGGGCGGCTCTGCGCGGCAGCGGGGACGGGCTGCTCTGCGTGGCAGGCGGGGACGGGCTGCTCTGCGTGGCAGGCCCGCTTTGTCCCAGCAGTGGCACTGCTGCCGTCAGCTGAAACCACTGTCTGTGGATGAAGGGTGGGCCATCCCCGGCAGCATGGCAGTCTTCCGTGGAACCAAGGCCTCTTTCTCTCACTGGGAGGTGGGAGATACAGATGTGGAACAGGGGCGAAGAAGGCTCCTGGGGGCTTGTGCTTGGATCAGAAGTGGCAACAATAACTCCTAATTTCAAAAAAAATCCATTTTCTATCTCTAACCACTGAAAGAAGCTAACATCAGTGCCACCCCAGCACATGGGCCCCACAGGTGCTTTCCCAAGCTGTGCCGCACGATGGGGCCAGGGCTCCTGAGAAGACCGGAGTCCAGATCTGGGCCGAGGTGGTCACAGGATGAGCCGGAGCATGGATCGCATTGTGCCAGGAGGGCAGATGCATTTGAGGACGGACAGGGAGCCTCAAGAGGACACGGGGGCTGGGCGGAAGGGGCCGTGGCAGCCAAATTTGGGACATAGGATGAAGAGCATCAGATGAACAGTATCTGTGGCCCACTGCGGCCCTAGAAGAAGGGAGCACTTCCTCCCAGAACGATCCAGCCAGTGTGGAAGAGGTGATGGTTTTGAAAGTCCGCCTTCGTGCCAGCCCGGTGGAATCAATGCATTCAGGTGAAGATCAGCAGTGCATGCTGAAGTCGGCTCAATAGCATCCCCAAGGGGTGTGCCCGTCCTAAGCCCCAGAACCTGCCATCACAGGTCACCTCATACGGCAAGAGGGTCTTTGCAGATGTGGCTAATGAGGGACCTGGAGATGGGGAGGCTACGCTGTATTATCCAGCTGGGCCCTGGGGGTCTTCAGGGTGCTTATAAGTAGGAGGCAGGAGGGTCAGGCCTGAGGAGGGGATGTGGGAACGGACGCACAGCTTGGAGGGATGGGCTTTGGAAACGGGGAAAGGGCCACACGTGTGCCCAGGAACGCAGGCAGAAGGAGCGCAGCCCTGCCGACACCGGCCTCGGCCCGGCGTGACCCAGGTTAGACTTCCTGTCTACAGAGCGGGGAGAGAACACACTTGTGTTGTTTGTGGTGACCTGTTGCAGCAGCTGTGGGCGCTAAAGCCACTGAGTTAAGGGCTGTTGGGACCAGGACACTCAAGCTCCTAGGACCACCAGTTACAAAGGGGAGGGGAACTTATGGCTGGAGCGGCTGGCGGCATTCTTACCCGGCCGTGCGATGTGGCATCACCTGTGAGGGACAGCTGACACGTCCCTGCTGTGACGGGCGGGGGACAGCATCTCCTGTAAGTGTTGCTGCCCAAAACGCCACACCCACATTTCACGCTGGCACAGTCTGGGTTATGCTGTGTCCTACCGGAGAGCTGGTCGGACCCTGGAAGTGGTGCTGTCACTGAAGGAAAAGAGCTCGTCCGGCCGGCGTGGTGGCTCACACCTGTAATCCCAGCACTTTGGGAGGTCGAGGTGGGCAGATCACTGGAGATCTGGAGTTCAAGACCAGTCAGGGCAACCTGGTGAAACTCCATCTCTCCTTAAAAAAATACAAAAATTAGCTGGGCACCGTGGTGCGTGGCCATAGTCCCAGTGACTTGGGAGGCTGAGGCAGGAGAATCGCTTGAGCCCAGGAGGTGGAGGTTGCAGTGAGCCCAGATCATGCCGTTGCACTGCAGCCTGGTGACAGAGCAAGACATCATCTCAAACAAACAAAAAGCCCGTCTGGTGTAAACGGCACTGGAGAGCCCCGCCCGCGCCTGCAACGCGTGTTCCTCCGTGAGTTCTGGACCCTAGGTATGCATATGTGGCTCGACAGGACCAATTTGGAGAATTGTGACATCTTGAGTACTGCTGCACCCAGATGGCATTATGTGCCAGTGTTAACAATGATTTATGATGCAGCAAAGCTACAGGTGTGTGAGTGTCTGTGTCTGTGTCTGCGCCACGGCCGTGGGGTGAGGGAGGAGGCAGGCGTGCACAGGCATCCTGGCTGTGTTCTTGCCATGGCATTCTGATTGCCCCTCTTCTGTGTGTGCTCTGTGAGCCCCTCGCCAAGTCCCCCACCAGCATGGCGTGGTGGTGTGCCATCCTCTCTGCCTGCTGTTCCCACAACCAGGATGATTCCTCTTCTGTGCGGCTGGGTCTCGCTCTGTCGCCCAGGGTGGAGTGTAGTGGCACCAGCTCAGCTCACTACAGCTTCGACCTCCTGAGCTCGAGCCATCTGCCACCTCTGCCTCCCAAGTAGCTGGGATTACAGGTGCAGCCACCATGCCCGGCTAACGTTTGATTTTTATAGAGATGGGGCTTCGACATGCTGCCCAGGCTACTCTCAAACTCCTGACCTCTAGTGATCCTTCCACCTCTGCCTTCCAAAGTGCTGGGATTAAAGGCATGAGCCACCTTGGCTGGCCTTTTCCTTCACTCTAGTTGAGAAGTAGGGAAATAGAAACTCATGGCACCATCTTTTTCCAGTTTAGAGGCCCAGCTGGGTGATGAATGGAAGCATGTCTGTGTTGCCGCGTGGACCTCCTGTGTGCACGGACAGACAGCAGCAGAACCTGGAGCCCGCACCCCATCCTGGAGGCGTGGGGGCTGCTGCGCCTGCATCTCTGTGAGGACCAGGCTCTCACACTCAGCATCGGCCTCCAGGGCACATAGAGACCTGAAGAAGAGCAGTTGGGGCTCCCAGCTCTGGCTGCATCAAACCCCTTGCAGCTGGGCGGCTTACAACACCGACTCCTGCTGAGCTGACGCTTCTTGGATGAGGTGGCGGCTTCCCTGGTCTCGGCTGGCGGCAGTCTCTGTGGTCAGCCGGTGAAGTTCTAGATGGTCTAACTTCCCTGTTTGGTGCTGGGCTTGATGTCAGCTGGAGAGATGGGGATGACCGGGCTGGAGTCACCTCCCAGAGCCCCAACACCACCACGTGGAGGTGTTCCAGTTTCCCATTAGCAAGGGGGAGCCAGCCCCAGGACACGGTCAGAGGTGACCCTAAGAACACGGCACTGCCTGCAGCTTTGCACAAAGCAGATCCCTGCCCAGGCCCTCTCCGGGCCCATGTGTGGCCTTGTCCCTGCTGCCCCCTGCCTGCTGCCCACCTCTGGAGGAAGACAGGCCTGTGTCCTGTGCCTGAGCTCAGTCGGTGAGCCCCATGGCCTGGTGGGGCGTGATCCCCTCTGCCTGCTTCTCCAGCCTCCGTGGCACTGCAGGCTGCACAGCCAGGCTCCTGTCAAGGAAGGAGAAAGAGGAGCTACCCCTGACAGGGCCCCTGAGTGATGTGGAAAGGTGTAGAGGGTGTGCACACAGCGTGTGTGTGGGGTGTAGAGGGTGCGCACACAGTGTGTGTGGGGTGTAGAGGGTGCGCACACAGCGTGTGTGTGGGGTGTAGAGGTGCGCACACAGTGTGTGTGGGGTGTGAGTGTGCACACACAGTGTGTGTGTGGGGTGTGAGGGTGCACACAGCGTGTGTGTGGGGTGTGAGGTGCGCACAGTGTGTGGGGTGTAGAGGTGCACACAGCGTGTGTGTGGGGTGTGAGTGTGCACACAGCGTGTGTGTGGGGTGAGGGTGTGCACACAGCGTGTGTGTGGGGTGTAGAGGTGCGCACAGTGTGTGTGGGGTAGAGGTGTGCACACACAGTGTGTGTGGGGTGTGAGGTGTGCACACAGGTGTGTGTGGGGTGTAGAGGTGTGTACACAGTGTGTGGGGTGTGAGGTGTGCACACACAGCGTGTGTGGGGTGTAGAGGGTGTGCACACAGTGTGTGGGGTATAGAGGTGTGCACACAGCGTGTGTGTGGGTGTAGAGTGTGCACACACAGTGTGTGGGTGTAGAGGTGTGTGCACACAGTGTGTGTGTGTGTGTGTGGGTGTAGAGGGTGTACACAGCGTGTGTGTGGGGTGTAGAGTGTGCACACAGTGTGTGGGTGTAGAGGTGCACAGTGTGTGGGGTGTAGAGTGTGCACACAGTGTGTGTGGGGTGTGAGGTGTGCACACAGTGTGTGTGGGGTGTGAGTGTGCACACAGCGTGTGTGGGGTGTAGAGGGTGTGCACACAGTGTGTGTGGGTGTAGAGTGTGCACACACAGTGTGTGTGGGGTGTAGAGGGTGTGCACACAGCGTGTGTGTGGGGTGTGAGGTGTGCACACAGTGTGTGTGGTGTAGAGGTGTGTGCACACAGTGTGTGTGGGGTGTAGAGGTGTGCACACAGCGTGTGTGTGGGGTGTAGAGGGTGTGCACACAGTGTGTGTGGTGTAGAGGTGTGCACACAGTGTGTGTGGGTGTAGAGGGTGTGCACACAGTGTGTGTGGGGTGTAGAGGTGTGCACACAGTGTGTGTGGGGTGTAGAGGTGCGCACAGTGTGTGTGGGGTGTAGAGGTGCACACAGCGTGTGGGGTGTAGAGGTGCACACACAGTGTGTGGGGTGTAGAGGTGTGCACACAGTGTGTGTGGGGTGAGGGTGTGCACAGCGTGTGTGTGGGTGTAGAGGTGTGCACACAGTGTGTGTGGGGTGTAGAGGTGTGCACACAGTGTGTGGGGTGTAGAGGGTGTGCACACAGTGTGTGTGGGTGTAGAGGGTGTGCACACAGCGTGTGTGTGGGGTGTAGAGGTGTGCACAGCGTGTGTGGGGTGTAGAGGTGTGCACACAGCGTGTGTGTGGGGTGTAGAGGTGTGCACACACAGTGTGTGGGGTGTAGAGGTGCACACAGCGTGTGTGTGGGTGTAGAGGTGTGCACACAGTGTGTGTGGGTGTAGAGGGTGTACACAGTGTGTGTGGGGTGTGAGGGTGTGCACAGTGTGTGGGGTGTAGAGGTGCACAGTGTGTGTGTGGTGTAGAGGTGTGTGTGGGGTAGAGGTGTGCACACAGTGTGTGTGGGGTATAGAGGTGTGCACAGCGTGTGTGTGGGGTGTAGAGGTGTGCACACAGTGTGTGTGGGTGTAGAGGTGTGTACACAGTGTGTGTGGGGTGTAGAGGGTGTGCACACAGCGTGTGTGTGGGGTGTAGAGGGTGTGCACACAGTGTGTGTGGGGTGTAGAGGGTGTGCACACAGCGTGTGTGTGGGTGTAGAGGGTGTGCACACAGTGTGTGGGGTGTAGAGGGTGCACACAGCGTGTGTGGGGTGTAGAGTGTGCACACAGCGTGTGTGTGGGGTGTAGAGGGTGTACACAGCGTGTGTGGGGTGTAGAGGTGTGCACACAGTGTGTGGGTGTAGAGGTGTGCACACAGTGTGTGTGGGGTGTGAGTGTGCACACAGCGTGTGTGGGGTGTAGAGGTGTGCACACAGTGTGTGTGGGGTGTAGAGGGTGTGCACACAGCGTGTGTGTGGGGTGTAGAGGGTGTGTGGGGTGTAGAGGTGTGCACACAGTGTGTGTGGGGTGTAGAGGGTGTGCACACAGTGTGTGTGGGGTGTAGAGGGTGTGCACACAGCGTGTGTGGGGTGTAGAGGGTGCACACAGTGTGTGTGGGGTGTAGAGGGTGTGCACACAGTGTGTGTGGGGGGTGTAGAGGGTGCACACAGTGTGTGTGGGGTGTAGAGGTGCACACAGCGTGTGTGTGGGGTGTAGAGGGTGCACACAGTGTGTGTGGGGTGTAGAGGGTGTGCACACAGTGTGTGTGGGGTAGAGGTGTGCACACAGCGTGTGTGTGTGTGTGTGGGGTGTAGAGGGTGTGCACACAGTGTGTGTGGGTGTAGAGGTGTGCACACAGTGTGTGTGGGGTGTGAGGTGTGCACACAGCGTGTGTGTGGGGTGTAGAGGGTGCGCACACAGCGTGTGTGTGGGGTGTAGAGGTGCGCACAGCGTGTGTGTGGGGTGTAGAGGTGCACACAGCGTGTGTGTGGGTGTAGAGGGTGCACACAGCTGTGTGTGGGGTGAGGTGTGCACACAGCGTGTGTGTGGGGTGTAGAGGTGTGCACACAGTGTGTGTGGGGTGTAGAGTGTGCACACAGCGTGTGTGTGGGGTGTAGAGGGTGCACACAGTGTGTGTGGGGTGTAGAGGGTGTGCACACAGTGTGTGTGGGGTGTAGAGGGTGTGCACACAGTGTGTGTGGGGTATAGAGTGTGCACACAGTGTGTGTGGGGTGTAGAGGTGTGCACAGCGTGTGTGTGGGGTGTAGAGGTGCACACAGCGTGTGTGTGGGTGTAGAGGTGCACACAGCTGTGTGTGGGGTGAGGTGTGCACACAGCGTGTGTGTGGGGTGTAGAGGTGTGCACACAGTGTGTGTGGGGTGTAGAGTGTGCACACAGCGTGTGTGTGGGGTGTAGAGGGTGTGCACACAGTGTGTGTGGGGTGTAGAGGGTGTGCACACAGTGTGTGTGGGGTGTAGAGGGTGTGCACACAGTGTGTGTGGGGTATAGAGGGTGTGCACACAGTGTGTGTGGGGTGTAGAGGTGTGCACAGCGTGTGTGTGGGGTGTAGAGGGTGTGCACACAGTGTGTGGGGTGTAGAGGTGTGCACACAGTGTGTGTGGGTGTAGAGGTGTGCACACAGTGTGTGTGTGGGGTATAGAGGTGTGCACAGTGTGTGTGGGGTGTGAGGTGTGCACACAGTGTGTGGGGTGTAGAGGGTGTGCACACAGCGTGTGTGTGGTGTAGAGGGTGTGCACACAGTGTGTGGGGTGTAGAGGTGTGTACACAGTGTGTGTGGTGTAGAGGGTGTGCACACAGCGTGTGTGTGGGTGTAGAGGTGTGCACACAGCGGTGTGTGGGGTGTAGAGGGTGTGCACACAGTGTGTGTGTGGGGTATAGAGGGTGTGCACACAGTGTGTGTGGGGTATAGAGGGTGTGCACACAGTGTGTGTGGGGTGTAGAGGGTGTGCACACAGTGTGTGTGGGGTGTAGAGGGTGTGCACAGTGTGTGGGGTGTAGAGGGTGCACACAGTGTGTGTGGGTGTAGAGGTGTGCACACAGCGTGTGTGTGGGGTAGAGGTGTGCACACAGCGTGTGTGTGGGGTATAGAAGGTGTGCACACAGTGTGTGTGGGGTGTAGAGGGTGTGCACACAGCGTGTGTGTGGGGTGGGGGACTTGCTGCTTCCCCCGATCACACACCCTCTCACCTGTCAATGACGTGTTTGCTGTGTGCCAGTGCAACTGTGGGCTCCGGGCTGGGCAGTGCCTGGGACAGGGACATCCAGTGTGGAGGGCATCTGCCCACAGCTCACGGGGCTTGCCTGGTGCATCTCCAGTGCAGAAAGCCAGGACCTGCCTCAGCTTCCCAGGGCCCAGGGGCCTCCACCCGGCCTCCCTGCTTCCTCGAGGTCTCATGCTCCCCAGCTTTCCTGGCTTCGGCGCTGCCACTCAGGGGTGGGTGTTTCCCTCCATTAAAAGTCTCCTCGCGGGAGCCCGAGGCGGGTGGATCACGAGGTCAAGAGATCGAGACCATCCTGGTCAACATGGTGAAACCCCGTCTCCACTAAAAACACAAAAAATTAGCTGGGCATGGTGGCGCGTGCCTGTAATCCCAGCTACTCAGGAGGCTGAGGCAGGAGAATTGCCTGAACCCAGGAGGCGGAGGTTGCGGTGAGCCGAGATCGCGCCATTGCACTCCAGCCTGGGTAACAAGAGCGAAACTCCGTCTCAGAAAAGGAAAAAAAAAAGTCTCCTCACGGGTTGAATCCCACTTTGGTGCCTGCTCTGCAGCGGACGTGAAAAGGAGAGTGAGAAGGGCTGTGGGGTGGGAGAAGCGTGTGACGCCTCCCTCTGCTCACCGCTCAGTCACCCCACACCTGGGCGGCCTCGGCCCTGGCGTCCCTCCTAACCCCAGCGCAGAGCACCAGAGTCCAGGGGCCACCTTCGTGTTTGATTTCTCTTCTGTCTGCCTTTGGAGTTTAACCCTGCAGGGCCCGTGTCCCACTCACGGCTGCATCCTGTGAGCCCAGACGGAGCCTGCAAGTGTGGGGCCCAGTGAATGCTCGGTGGGGGAACGAGTGAACGAATGAATGAGAATGCCAGCGAGTGCCGGGGCAGGGAGAGGGAATGACTGTTTTTGGGACAGTGGCCAGGGAAGGCTGTTCTTGAGGGGGCTGTGTCTATTCTGAGGCTCCTGTCCAGGTGAGTGAACACGGGAACAGAAAACCAAACATCGCATGTGCTCGCTTGTAAGTGGGAGCTACACACTGAGTACAGGTGGACGCACGGAGGGGACAGCAGACAGTGGCCCTCTTGAGGGCGGAGGTGGGGATAGAAAAACCGCCCGTCAGTATACGCTGTCAGTACCTGGGTGATGAAACAATGTGCACGCCAAGCCCCCGTGACAGTTTACCCATGTAACAAACCTGCATGTGCATACCCCAGAACCTCAAATAAAACTTGGAAGGAACAAGAAAAAAGGAAACAACAAACCAACGAAGTCTGAGACTCCTTGAAGGTGAGAACGAGCTGCGAGGGGCCACGGGGGCCACGGGGGCCACAGGGGCCTGCGGTGGGAGCTGGTGTGGCTGGCTCACTGCGTGGAAGGCCGCTCGACAGGCTGGACGCAGGCCGCAGGGGAGCATGCCGTGGGAAGGTCCGGGAGACAGGGTCTGGGAGGTCAGGTGAGGTGTGGGCACAGCCAGGGAGAAACCGGAGTGACTCGAGACACACAGGAACCCGCAGTGCAGTGGCCCAGCAGCGGCCACGTTTGCACCACACTCCCGTAAACTCAACCAAGGAGGAAGCGCCCAGCCCTGATGGGTCCTGACATTTATTACTCACAGCACAGCATGTTCTCATCCCCTCTGTGCCCCCCAAGAGGGGCAAACAGAGCAGGTTTGTGTCAGCTGAGGAAACCCTCGATCTCCTAAGGGAATGGCTAGGATCCCACCCAGTCTTTGCCGTAGGGAAGACGGTGTCCTCTTGCCCTGGAAGATAAGCCAACGTCTGTGGGAGTTGGGTGGGGGGACAGTTTATTCCCCAGGAATGTGGGCAAATCCATAGACACAGGAGGGAGGGTTTGCTCTCTGGGACGCCTCCAGAGGGCTCTGGCTTGCAAGGCGATCTCATGCAAACTTTCTTCCAGGGCTTTGGGCTTGGAAAGAGGTGAAGGAAGCCAGAATTCTGGAGGGCAGCCTCCTGGGCATGGGGGTGCCGGGCAGGTGGAGGGAGACGTGTGGAATCTTCTGATCTCCAGGCAGCTGTGCCGGGCACCTGTCAGTCAAGGAGTTCAGGCGGGATGGAGGAGTAGCTCAGGGATTTCCCGCAGAAGGGGTTTGATGCGGGGAATGAGCTGGACCCCGGGACCCTGGAGCGGCACCCCTGCTCTGTCTGTGGCAAGTGCTCTGGGGGGACACCGCCCTCAGCTGTGGCCCCCAGCACCAGCCCCCGGGGCTTTTCTAGGCTTCTGGGATGCTGCCTCTCTTCCAGTGCCTTCAGGAAAGGCCGGGGAGTGGGGTCTTAATGGATGGCATACGCCTCCCACTGAACAGTGTGTGCGTGTTCCGCCCTGCGGGGGCGCCTGACCCCAGGACAAGCGTCCCTGCCCGCAGGTGCTGGCCCTTTACAGCTCACAGAGCCCTTCGACCTCCCTGGCCAGGGCTGACCCACTCAACGTCCCCAGGGGAAGGCACTGGTGCCGCCTTCAGGAGGGAAACCAGAGCTCGGGGAGGCGCAGCAGCGTTTCCAAGGTGGCCAAGCTGCCTGGCCCTCACTGGTGAATCCTGCGCAGCCCCTCCTGTCACTGCCACCCACTGCTCTCCCCGGAGGTCTATGTGCCCTCTGTTCCCTCCTGAGCATGGCTGTGCCCGTCCTGTCCCTGGCAGGGCCTGGCGCCCACTGGCCCTCTCTGAGGGGAGGGGGTGTTGGAGCTTACAGAGGAGGCAGAGTGAGCTGTCCCCTGGGACCCATGGCTTCATGACTCTGGGGTTGATGCCTGGGGCACAGAGTCCCTGTCCTCTGCTTGGAGAGACGGTCATCCCTTTTCATGCTGACTGGCCCCAGGCCAGGACCCGCTCTTTCAGATCCAAAGAGGGGCAAGCCCTACTGTTAAAGCAGGGCTGGGGCTCAGGAGGGGAAGATGGGTGGGAGGGCCAGAGAAAGAGAAAGAGAAGAAGGAAAGGGGGAGGAGAGGAAGGTGGGGAGGAGGCGGAGACTCAGGCATCCACAGCATTGCTGTGGCACTCTGGCCCTCAGTTTCCCCATCGGTAAGTGAAGACACGAGGTCAGGTAGCCCAGGCCCCTCCCAGGTCTGAGGCCTGCGCGTCAGGCTGTCTGTGTTCGGGGTTAGCTGGGACAGCAGCTCCTGGCCACGGGCTTGGCCTCCATTTGCTGCCTTCCGCCAGTCACCCTGTGAAGCCTCTCCCATCCCTTCATGCGGGTGGCCTCTCGGGGACACCATCAGGACTCAGATTCGGGCAGCTCAGTGGGGACTGTGCATGAGGCTCTGGGTGGGGCCTGACCTCGGTCTTGGCTGTGTCCAGTCCTGGCTCTGGGACCCTGGGTGAGCTGAGGCAACCCCATTTCCTGGTCTGTGACCCCCGGCTCTGTCCTCTTCCTGTTGCGGCACAGGGTTGAGGGTGTTGGGGTTCGGGGGTGGCGGCTTGACTGGCCTCCCGAGGGCCTCCCGGGGTTAAAGTCTTTATCCCGAGACTGAGAGCAGGGCCTCCCGGGGTTAAAGTCTTTATCCCGAGACTGAGAGCAGGGCCGGGAGGAGGCTCAGCCCCTGTGGACCTTCTCCTCCATCTCCATGGCTGAGTCTGGATTTACAGCCAGAAGGGCAGATGGAGGCGTCTGGTGTGTAAACAGCCTTGCTGGGCCATGTCCCAGGTGTCCTCCCTCCGTGAGGCCACAGCAGGGGCGCATTCCCAAAGCCCCCTGGACAGGGGCAGCAGGGTCTGTTGGGGAGCCTGCCCTGGTGTCGCTGAGGCCCCTAGGTCCCTGACACATTGACCAGGGAGTGTTCCTGGGTCATTTCTGCTGGAGAGGAGCAGAGGCTGGGCTGCTGTGCTGGGAGGTGCGTGTTGGGCCCGGGAACACAGTGGGGACCCCAGGGAGGGAGAGCGGGTGTTTGTTCCCTGGCTCTGCCTGGTGGCCCTGGCAGCAGTCCTGACTGTGGGGAAGGCTGCTTTTCAGTGGCTGCCCCAGGGTCCTTGCTGTGCCCTCGGTCCCTGCTCTCTTTCCTGGTTATTGAAGTGACCCAGCTCCTGTCACTATCCCCGGCCCCCACCTCCCCTGAGACAAACTCTGTTCAGGCCAGACAGCCTCGAGGGACCCACTTCAGTCTATTTGTGGCAGAAAAGGTTAGCTGGCTCCTGGGAAATGTCAGGGGATAAGTCAGAGCTGGCCAGCGGCGAGGCCTGGTGACGCCCTGTCATTTTACGACTCTCTTTCCTTAATCAGTCGAGGAGAAAAACAAGCAATGAAGGATTTTCCATGGCAGCCACCAGCAGGCAGTGTGAGCATGTTTTAAGAGGAGGGGTGTGGCCAGAGGCTGCTGACCCTGGCCCCGGATGGCAGGGGTCGAGTGGAGTGCCCTGGATTGTGAATCCCAGGCCCCGGGCTTGGGCTGGGCCCCTGCAGCAGGTACAGCTAATCTGCCCAATCTACTCCTTCACACTCACGAAGCAGATGGGGAAACATCTTGTGCCCAGAGAAAGGCAGCTCGGAAGCGAATCTGTAGAGCCTGACCCTGTGAGAGAGCTCTCAGAGGATACTAGTCTTCTGAACTGGAAACTCATTTATATAATAATAACTTATTATTCATTCCTTCACCATCCACCCACCTTACTCACCCACCTACCCAGCTGTCCATGCACTCATCCACCCCCGCATCCAGCCAGCTTCCATCCTTCCTGCATAATCCATCCACCCACCCACCCATTCATCCTTCCTTTCTTTCATCACCCGCCCATCCACTCATTCATTCATTCTCCCACCCATCCATCCATTTATGCATTCATTTATTCACTCACTCACACATCCACCCATCATTCATCCTTTCTTTCATCAACCAGCCATTCACTCATTCATTCCTCCATCCACCCACCCATCTATCCATCTACCCATTCATCCACCCATTCATTTATTCACTCACTCACCCATCCACCCATCCATTCACTCTTTCTTTCA